>JAECUM010094155.1:0-18533 GCA_016617855.1 Megalonaias nervosa | reverse complement strand
GAGAGAGAGAGAGAGAGAGAGAGAAAGAGAGAGAGAGGGAGAGTCAGATAGAGATACATAGAAAGAGATAGGGAGAGATAGAGACTTGAATTGAAAGAAAAATAGAGAAATAGAAATATAATAACCTGTTGTTGATGTTGTCGGGATAGATGCTGAAAATATATATGTAATTAATTTTTTTAATTAATTTTCATGTTTCAGTAAGGATGGCGTCTTGCAGTTCGTACAGAATGAAATATGTTTGTTGGGCTAGATGATATTTTTGGACATGCCAAAAAGAATCAGACAAAATGAGATTTGTCATTGGGTGCATTGAATGGGTATTAAAGTTTTCGGGACAGAGTGTTGTGAATAAAACTGAATGCTGAAAATATCATTTAATCAATTTTTCGAATGAGTTTGCACGTTTCAGTAAGAATGACGACTGGCAGTTCATTCAGAATCAAGAAATTTGTGTTGGGTTAGAAGACAATTTTGCATATGCCAAAAATAAATCAGAAAAAAGAGAATTGTAATGGCGTGCATTGAATGGGTTTTCAAGTCTTCTGCACAGTGTGGTGTGCAGAAAACCTGAGCGGGAAATAGTTTGATTTTTTTCTGACCATACTATATAGAAATAACCAATGAATGTATACGAAAATGGCTCGAATGCAACACTGATGTTCGGAGGAAGTTGGTATCCTCACATGAAACTTTGCACACATGATAAAGGATAGGACAAATTCCGTCCTATGCAAATCTTGTGCAAGTCGTATGTGCAATTAAAATTTGAGATAAGGGCAGAAGATCGAAAGAGAAAGAGATATAGAGTGGAATGGAGATTATAAAGCTGTTGTTGGTGATTTCGCCGTTGATACTGCAATAGTGAATATATGGAATGAATGGTTGAAGGAGGTTTCATTTGATTGAAATGGTCAGATTATAAATTCTTTGGAATTTTACTCAATATGTCGGGGTCGAAGATGGAATTACACAATTTTTAAAATGAGTGCGACAGGGATGTATGGGTGGGATAGAGTACACCTATTTTATTATTGTGGAAAATATGATACGTAGATATTGTTGTCAAACTGTAAAACTTTAATTTTAATTATAGATAAATTTACGGAACCAAATACATGGGAAGTGACCGAATGTAATGGAGGTGCGATAAATGATGTGAGTCATTTTTATACACAAGATGATACAGAGAAGATAGAATTTCATCAAATACCTATTTTGGAAATGTTCCCAGCTGGGTGGAAGTGCTGATACATAATGAACGAATCTGATACATAATGAAGAGAGAGAGAGAGAGAGAGAGAGAGAGAGAGAGAGAGAGAGAGAGAGAGAGAGAGAGAGAGAGAAGGTGAGAGGTGGAAAGGGAGTCAAAGAGACACAAAAGTAGAAAGGGGATGAGCGAGAAAGAGGAAGGATTCTCACCCGTTGTTTTAGTTGTCGGCGCAGTTACTGAGAAAAGTAATATAAGATTTAGATTTGTGGGAATGAAGTTTGATTTATTGATAATGGCAATATGTATATACTATTTAAGAATCCAGGAATCTTTGCATTGGGTCCAATATTCAAATTTCCTTGTGGCTAATGGTGATGACATTAAGAGATGCGTTATGTACTGTATAAGATAGGCAGATTAAGCAATACTGTGGTAATAATTATGAACTGTTGATGGCACATTGCAATGTTTTGATCAGCATTTAGAAACATTAAAAAGATATATAGATCTTTATAGAAAATGTGTCCAAAATTCAGCCCAAAGGTTAATTAGAATTTGAGAAGATACTCTGAATCATTGAGAATATGGGCATCTTAAAACTGGAATATTACAAATTACACCTTGTGTATAATTGATGTGCAGGGCATGTGTAGAATAAAACAATTCCTAAATGGGTTCAGGGTGCTAGAAAGATAGAGAGATAGATAGATAGTGTGTGTGTGTGTGTGTGTGAGAGAGAGAGAGAGAGAGAGAGAGAGAGAGAGAGAGAGAGAGAGAGGAGAGAGAGAAAGTCAGATAGAGATACATAGAGAGAGATAGGGAGAGATAGAGACTTGAATTGAAAGAAAAATAGAGAGATAGAAATATAATAACCTGTTGTTGATGTTGTCGGGATAGATGCTGAAAATATATATGTAATTAATTTTTCGAATGAATTTTCATGTTTCAGTAAGGATGGCGGCTTGCAGTTCGTACAGAATGAAATATGTTTGTTGGGCTAGATGATATTTTTGGACATGCCAAAAAGAATCAGACAAAATGAGATTTGTCATTGGGTGCATTGAATGGATATTAAAGTTTTCGGGACAGTGTGTTGTGAATAAAACTGAATGCTGAAAATATCTATTTAATCAATTTTTCGAATGAGTTTGCACGTTTCAGTAAGAATGACGACTGGCAGTTCATTCAGAATCAAGAAATTTGTCTTGGGTTAGAAGACAATTTTGTATATGCCAAAAATAAATCAGAAAAAAAGAGAATTGTAATGGCGTGCATTGAATGGGTTTTAAAGTCTTCTGCACAGTGTGGTGTGCATAAAACCTGAGCGGGAAATAGTTTGATTTTTTCCGACCATACTATATAGAAAGAACCAATGAATGTATACGAAAATGGCTCGAATGCAACACTGATGTTCGGAGGAAGTGGGTATCCTTAAATGAAACTTTGCACACATGATAAAGGATAGGACAAATTCCGTCCTATGTAATTCTTGTGCAGGTCGTATGTGCAATTAAAATTTCAGATCAGGGCGGAAGATCGAAAGAGAAAGAGATATAGAGTGGAATGGAGATTATAAACCTGTTGTTGGTGTTTTCGCCCTTGGTACTGCAATAGTTAATATATGGAATGAATGCTTGAAGGAGGTTTCATTTGATTGTAATGGTCAGAGGGTAAATTCTATGGAATTTTACTCAATATGTTGGGGTCGAAGATGGAATTACACAATTTTCAAACTGAGTACGACAGGGATGTATGGGTAGGATAGAGTACACCTATCTTATTATTGTGGAAAAAATGGTACGTAGATATTGTTGTCAAACTGTAAATCTTTTATTTTAATTATAGATAAATTTACGGTACCAAATACATGAGAAGTGACCGAATGTAATGCAAGTGCGATAAATGATGTGAGTCTTTTTTATGCAGAAGATGATACAGAGAGAGAGAGAGAGAGAGAGAGAGAGAGAGAGAGAGAGAGAGAGAGAGAGAGAGAGAGAGAGAGAGAGAGAGAGAGAGAGAGAGAAGGTGAGAGGTAGAAAGGGAGGGAATGAGACACAAAAGTAGAAAGGGGATCAAAGAGAAAGAGAAAAGATTCTCACCCGTTGTTTTAGTTGTCGGCGTAGTTACTGAGAAAAGTAATATAAGATTTAGATTTGTGTTAATGAAGTTTGATTTATTGATAATGGCAATATGTATATACTATTTAAGAATCCAGGAATCTTTGCATTGGGTCCAATATTCAAATTTCCTTGTGGCTAATGGTGATGACATTAAGAGATGCGTTATGTACTGTATAAGATAGGCAGATTAAGCAATACTGTGGTAATAATTATGAACTGTTGATGGCACATTGCAATGTTTTGATCAGCATTTAGAAACATTAAAAATATATATATATATATCTTTATAGAAAATGTGTCCAAAATTTAGCCCAAAGGTTAATTAGAATTTGAGAAGTTACTCTAAATCTTTGAGACTATGGTGATCTTAAAACTGGAATATTAAAAATTACACCTTGTGTATATTTGATGTGCAGGGCATGTGTAGAAGTAAACAGTTCCTAAATGGGTTTAGCTGCTAGAGAGAGAGAGAGAGAGAGAGAGAGAGAGTCAGATAGAGATACATAGAAAGAGATAGGGAGAGATAGAGACTTGAATTGAAAGAAAAATAGAGAAATAGAAATATAATAACCTGTTGTTGATGTTGTCGGGATAGATGCTTAAAATATATATGTAATTAATTTTTCGAATGAATTTTCATGTTTCAGTAAGGATGGCGTCTTGCAGTTCGTACAGAATGAAATATGTTTGTTGGGCTAGATGATATTTTTGGACATGCCAAAAAGAATCAGACAAAATGAGATTTGTCATTGGGTGCATTGAATGGATATTAAAGTTTTCGGGACAGAGTGTTGTGAATAAAACGGAATGCTGAAAATATCTATTTAATCAATTTTTCGAATGAGTTTGCACGTTTCAGTAAGAATGAGGACTGGTAGTTCATTCAGAATCAAGAAATTTGTGTTGGGTTAGAAGACAATTTTGCATATGCCAAAAATAAATCAGAAAAAAGAGAATTGTAATGGCGTGCATTGAATGGGTTTTCAAGTCTTCTGCACAGTGTGGTGTGCAAAAAACCTGAGCGGGAAATAGTTTGATTTTTTTTCTGACCATACTATATAGAAATAACCAATGAATGTATACGAAAATGGCTCGAATGCAACACTGATGTTCGGAGGAAGTGGGTATCCTTAAATGAAACTTTGCACACATGATAAAGGATAGGACAAATTCCGTCCTATGTAATTCTTGTGCAGGTCGTATGTGCAATTAAAATTTCAGATCAGGGCGGAAGATCGAAAGAGAAAGAGATATAGAGTGGAATGGAGATTATAAACCTGTTGTTGGTGTTTTCGCCCTTGATACTGCAATAGTTAATATATGGAATGAATGCTTGAAGGAGGTTTCATTTGATTGTAATGGTCAGAGGGTAAATTCTATGGAATTTTACTCAATATGTTGGGGTCGAAGATGGAATTACACAATTTTCAAAATGAGTACGACAGGGATGTATGGGTAGGATAGAGTACACCTATCTTATTATTGTGGAAAAAATGGTACGTAGATATTGTTGTCAAACTGTAAATCTTTTATTTTAATTATAGATAAATTTACGGTACCAAATACATGAGAAGTGACCGAATGTAATGCAAGTGCGATAAATGATGTGAGTCTTTCTTATGCAGAAGATGATACAGAGAAAATAGAATTTCATCAAATACCTATTTTGGAAATGTTCCCAGCTGGGTGGAAGGGCTGATACATAATGAACGAATCTGATACATAATGAGGAGAGAGAGAGAGAGAGAGAGAGAGAGAGAGAGAGAGAGAGAGAGAGAGAGAGAGAGAGAGAGAGAGAGAGAGAAGGTGAGAGGTAGAAAGGGAGGGAAAGAGACACAAAAGTAGAAAAGGGATCAAAGAGAAAGAGAAAAGATTCTCACTCGTTGTTTTAGTTGTCGGCGCAGTTACTGAGAAAAGTAATATAAGATTTAGATTTGTGGGAAGTAAGTTTGATTTATTGATAATGGCAATATGTATATACTATTTAAGAATCCAGGAATCTTTGCATTGGGTCCAATATTCAAATTTCCTTGTGGCTAATGGTGATGACATTAAGAGATGCGTTATGTACTGTATAAGATAGGCAGATTAAGCAATACTGTGGTAATAATTATGAACTGTTGATGGCACATTGCAATGTTTTGATCAGCATTAGGAAACATTAAAAACATATATAGATCTTTATAGAAAATGTGTCCAAAATTTAGCCCAAAGGTTAATTAGAATTTGAGAAGTTACTCTAAATCTTTGAGACTATGGTGATCTTAAAACTGGAATATTAAAAATTACACCTTGTGTATATTTGATGTGCAGGGCATGTGTAGAAGAAAACAGTTCCTAAATGGGTTTAGCTGCTAGATAGATAGATAGAGAGAGAGAGAGAGAGAGAGAGAGAGAGAGAGAGAGAGAGAGAGAGAGAGAGAGAGAGAGAGAGAGAGAGAGGGGGAGAGAGAGAGAGAGAGAGAGAGAGAGGGAGAGGCAGATAGAGATACATAGAAAGAGATAGGGAGAGATAGAGACTTGAATTGAAAGAAAAATAGAGAAATAGAAATATAATAACCTGTTGTTGATGTTGTCGGGATAGATGCTGAAAATATATATGTAATTAATTTTTCGAATGAATTTTCATGTTTCAGTAAGGATGGCGTCTTGCAGTTCGTACAGAATGAAATATGTTTGTTGGGCTAGATGATATTTTTGGACATGCCAAAAAGAATCAGACAAAATGAGATTTGTCATTGGGTGCATTGAATGGATATTAAAGTTTTCGGGACAGAGTGTTGTGAATAAAACTGAATGCTGAAAATATCTATTTAATCAATTTTTCGAATGAGTTTGCACGTTTCAGTAAGAATGACGACTGGCAGTTCATTCAGAATCACGAAATTTGTCTTGGGTTAGAAGAGAATTTTGCATATGCCAAAAATAAATCAGAAAAAAAGAGAATTGTAATGGCGTGCATTGAATGGGTTTTAAAGTCTTCTGCACAGTGTGGTGTGCATAAAACCTGAGCGGGAAATAGTTTGATTTTTTTTCTGACCATACTATATAGAAATAACCAATGAATGTATACGAAAATGGCTCGAATGCAACACTGATGTTCGGAGGAAGTGGGTATCCTTAAATGAAACTTTGCACACATGATAAAGGATAGGACAAATTCCGTCCTATGTAATTCTTGTGCAGGTCGTATGTGCAATTAAAATTTCAGATCAGGGCGGAAGATCGAAAGAGAAAGAGATATAGAGTGGAATGGAGATTATAAACCTGTTGTTGGTGTTTTCGCCCTTGATACTGCAATAGTTAATATGTGGAATGAATGCTTGAAGGAGGTTTCATTTGATTGTAATGGTCAGAGGGTAAATTCTATGGAATTTTACTCAATATGTTGGGGTCGAAGATGGAATTACACAATTTTCAAAATGAGTACGACAGGGATGTATGGGTAGGATAGAGTACACCTATCTTATTATTGTGGAAAAAATGGTACGTAGATATTGTTGTCAAACTGTAAATCTTTTATTTTAATTATAGATAAATTTACGGTACCAAATACACGAGAAGTGACCGAATGTAATGCAAGTACGATAAATGATGTGAGTCTTTTTTATGCAGAAGATGATACAGAGAAAATAGAATTTCATCAAATACCTATTTTGGAAATGTTCCCAGCTGGGTGGAAGGGCTGATACATAATGAACGAATCTGATATATAATGAGGAGAGAGAGAGAGAGAGAGAGAGAGAGAGAGAGAGAGAGAGAGAGAGAGAGAGAGAGAG
The DNA here is from genome assembly GCA_016617855.1 of Megalonaias nervosa. Classification (NCBI taxonomy): domain Eukaryota; kingdom Metazoa; phylum Mollusca; class Bivalvia; order Unionida; family Unionidae; genus Megalonaias; species Megalonaias nervosa. The sequence continues at coordinate 11,421 of JAECUM010094155.1, read as the reverse complement.
AGAGAGAGAGAGAGAGAGAGAGAGAGAAGGTGAGAGGTAGAAAGGGAGGGAAAGAGACACAAAAGTAGAAAGGGGATCAAAGAGAAAGAGAAAAGATTCTCACCCGTTGTTTTAGTTGTCGGCGTAGTTACTGAGAAAAGTAATATAAGATTTAGATTTGTGGGAATGAAGTTTGATTTATTGATAATGGCAATATGTATATACTATTTAAGAATCCAGGAATCTTTGCATTGGGTCCAATATTCAAATTTCCTTGTGGCTAATGGTGATGACATTAAGAGATGCGTTATGTACTGTATAAGATAGGCAGATTAAGCAATACTGTGGTAATAATTATGAACTGTTGATGGCACATTGCAATGTTTTGATCAGCATTTAGAAACATTAAAAACATATATAGATCTTTATAGAAAATGTGTCCAAAATTTAGCCCAAAGGTTAATTAGAATTTGAGAAGTTACTCTAAATCTTTGAGACTATGGTGATCTTAAAACTGGAATATTAAAAATTACACCTTGTGTATATTTGATGTGCAGGGCATGTGTAGAAGAAAACAGTTCTTAAATGGGTTTAGCTGCTAGAGAGAGAGAGAGAGAGAGAGAGAGAGAGAGAGAGAGAGAGAGAGAGAGAGAGAGAGGAGAAACGAGAGAGAGAGAGAGAGAGAGAGGGAGAGAGAGAGAACGAGAGAGAGGGAGAAGCAGATAGAGATACATAGAAAGAGATAGGGAGAGATAGAGACTTGAATTGAAAGAAAAATAGAGAAATAGAAATATAATAACCTGTTGTTGATGTTGTCGGGATAGATGCTGAAAATATATATGTAATTAATTTTTCGAATGAATTTTCATGTTTCAGTAAGGATGGCGTCTTGCTGTTCGTACAGAATGAAATATGTTTGTTGGGCTAGATGATATTTTTGGACATGCCAAAAAGAATCAGACAAAATGAGATTTGTCATTGGGTGCATTGAATGGATATTAAAGTTTTCGGGACAGAGTGTTGTGAATAAAACTGAATACTGAAAATATCTATTTAATCAATTTTTCGAATGAGTTTGCACGTTTCAGTAAGAATGACGACTGGCAGTTCATTCAGAATCACGAAATTTGTCTTGGGTTAGAAGAGAATTTTGCATATGCCAAAAATAAATCAGAAACAAAGAGAATTGTAATGGCGTGCATTGAATGGGTTTTAAAGTCTTCTGCACAGTGTGGTGTGCATAAAACCTGAGCGGGAAATAGTTTGATTTTTTTTCTGACCATACTATATAGAAATAACCAATGAATGTATACGAAAATGGTTCGAATGCAACACTGATGTTCGGAGGAAGTGGGTATCCTTAAATGAAACTTTGCACACATGATAAAGGATAGGACAAATTCCGTCCTATGTAATTCTTGTGCAGGTCGTATGTGCAATTAAAATTTCAGATCAGGGCGGAAGATCGAAAGAGAAAGAGATATAGAGTGGAATGGAGATTATAAACCTGTTGTTGGTGTTTTCGCCCTTGATACTGCAATAGTTAATATATGGAATGAATGCCTGAAGGAGGTTTCATTTGATTGTAATGGTCAGAGGGTAAATTCTATGGAATTTTACTCAATATGTTGGGGTCGAAGATGGAATTACACAATTTTCAAAATGAGTACGACAGGGATGTATGGGTAGGATAGAGTACACCTATCTTATTATTGTGGAAAAAATGGTACGTAGATATTGTTGTCAAACTGTAAATCTTTTATTTTAATTATAGATAAATTTACGGTACCAAATACATGAGAAGTGACCGAATGTAACGCAAGTACGATAAATGATGTGAGTCTTTTTTATGCAGAAGATGATACAGAGAAAATAGAATTTCATCAAATACCTATTTTGGAAATGTTCCCAGCTGGGTGGAAGGGCTGATACATAATGAACGAATCTGATAGATAATGAGGAGAGAGAGAGAGAGAGAGAGAGAGAGAGAGAGAGAGAGAGAGAGAGAGAAGGTGAGAGGTACAAAGGGAGGGAAATAGACACAAAAGTAGAAAGAGGATCAAAGAGAAAGAGAGAAGATTCTCACCCGTTGTTTTAGTTGTCGGCGTAGTTACTGAGAAAAGTAATATAAGATTTAGATTTGTGGGAATGAAGTTTGATTTATTGATAAGGGCAATATGTATATACTATTTAAGAATCCAGGAATCTTTGCATTGGGTCCAATATTCAAATTTCCTTGTGGCTAATTGTGATGACATTAAGAGATGCGTTATGTACTGTATAAGATAGGCAGATTAAGCAATACTGTGGTAATAATTATGAACTGTTGATGGCACATTGCAATGTTTTGATCAGCATTTAGAAACATTAAAAAGATATATAGATCTTTATAGAAAATTTGTCCAAAATTTAGCCCAAAGGTTAATTAGAATTTGTGAAGTTACTCTAAATCTTTGAGAATATGGTGATCTTAAAACTGGAATATTAAAAATTACACCTTGTGTATATTTGATGTGCAGGGCATGTGTAGAAGTAAACAGTTCCTAAATGGGTTTAGCTGCTAGAGAGAGAGAGAGAGAGAGAGAGAGAGAGAGAGAGAGAGAGAGAGAGAGAGAGAGAGAGAGAGAGAGAGAGAGAGAGTCAGATAGAGATACATAGAAAGAGATAGGGAGAGATAGAGACTTGAATTGAAAGAAAAATAGAGAAATAGAAATATAATAACCTGTTGTTGATGTTGTCGGGATAGATGCTGAAAATATATATGTAATTAATTTTTCGAATGAATTTTCATGTTTCAGTAAGGATGGTGTCTTGCAGTTCGTACAGAATGAAATATATTTGTTGGGCTAGATGATATTTTTGGACATGCCAAAAAGAATCAGACAAAATTGGATTTGTCATTGGGTGCACTGAATGGGTATTAATGGTTTCGGGAGAGAGTGTTGTGAATAAAACGGAATGCTGAAAATATCTATTTAATCAATTTTTCGAATGAGTTTGCACGTTTCAGTAAGAATGACGACTGGCAGTTCATTCAGAATCAAGAAATTTGTGTTGGGTTAGAAGACAATTTTGCATATGCCAAAAATAAATCAGAAAAAAAGAGAATTGTAATGGCGTGCATTGAATGGGTTTTAAAGTCTTCTGCACAGTGTGGTGTGCATAAAACCTGAGCGGGAAATAGTTTGATTTTTTTCTGACCATACTATATAGAAATAACCAATGAATGTATATGAAAATGGCTCGAATGCAACACTGATGTTCGGAGGAAGTGGGTATCCTTAAATGAAACTTTGCACACATAATAAAGGATAGGACAAATTCCGTCCTATGTAATTCTTGTGCAGGTCGTATGTGCAATTAAAATTTCAGATCAGGGCGGAAGATCGAAAGAGAAAGAGATATAGAGTGGAATGGAGATTATAAAGCTGTTGTTGGTGTTTTCGCCCTTGATACTGCAATAGTTAATATATGGAATGAATGCTTGAAGGAGGTTTCATTTGATTGTAATGGTCGGAGGATAAATTCTTTGGAATTTTACTCAATATGTCGAGGATGAAGATGGAATTACACAATTTTCAAAATGAGTACGACAGGGATGTATGGGTAGGATAGAGTACACCTATTTTATTATTGTGGAAAAATTGGTACGTAAATATTGTTGTCAAACTGTAAATCTTTTATTTTAATTATAGATAAATTTACGGAACCAAATAGATGAGAAGTGACCGAATGTAATGCAATTGCGATAAATGATGTGAGTCTTTTTTTATGCACAAGATTATACAGAGAAAATAGAATTTCATCAAATACCTATTTCGGAAATGTTCCCAGCTGGGTGGAAGGGCTGATACATAATCAACGAATTTGATAGATAATGAGAGAGAGAGGGAGAGAGAGAGAGAGAGAGAGAGAGAGAGAGAGAGAGAGAGAGAGAGAGAGAGAGAGAGAGAGAGAGAGAGAGAGAAGGTGAGAGGTAGAAAGACATACAAGTAGAAAGGGGATGAAAGAGAAAGAGAAAAGATTCTCACCAGCTGTTTTAGTTGTCGGCGTAGTTACTGAGAAAAGTAATATAAGATTTAGATTTGTGGGAATGAAGTTTGATTTATTGATAATGGCAATATGTATATACTTTTAAGAATTAAGGAATCTTTGCATTATGTCCAGTATTCAAATTTCCTTGTGGCTAATGGTGATGACATTAAGAGATGCGTTATGTACTGTATAAGATAGGCAGATTAAGCAATACTGTGGTAATAATTATGAACTGTTGATGGCACATTGCAATGTTTTGATCAGCATTTAGAAACATGAGAAACATATATAGATCTGTATAGAAAATGTGTCCAAAATTCAGCCCAAAGGTTAATTAGAATTTGAGAAGTTACTCTAAATCTTTGAGAATATGGTGATCTTAAAACTGGAATATTACAAATTACACCTTGTGTATATTTGATGTGCAGGGCATGTGTAGAATAAAACAATTCCTAAATGGGTTCAGCTGCTAGATATATAGATAGATAGATTGAGAGAGAGAGAGAGAGAGAGAGAGAGAGAGAGAGAGAGAGAGAGAGAGAGAGAGAGAGAGAGAGTCAGATAGAGATACATAGAAAGAGATAGGGAGAGATAGAGACTTGAATTGAAAGAAAAATAGAGAAATAGAAATATAATAACCTTTTGTTGATGTTGTCGGGATAGATGCTGAAAATATATATGTAATTAATTTTTCTAATGTATTTTCATGTTTCAGTAAGGATGGCGTCTTGCAGTTCGTACAGAATGAAATATGTTTGTTGGGCTAGATGATATTTTTGGACATGCCAAAAAGAATCAGACAAAATGAGATTTGTCATTGGGTGCATTGAATGGGTATTAATGGTTTCGGGACAGAGTGTTGTGAATAAAACGGAATGCTGAAAATATCTATTTAATCAATTTTTCGAATGAGTTTGCACGTTTCAGTAAGAATGACGACTGGCAGTTCATTCAGAATCAAGAAATTTGTGTTGGGTTAGAAGACAATTTTGCATATGCCAAAAATAAATCAGAAAAAAAGAGAATTGTAATGGCGTGCATTGAATGGGTTTTAAAGTCTTCCGCACAGTGTGGTGTGCATAAAACCTGAGCGGGAAATAGTTTGATTTTTTTCTGAGCATACAATATAGCAATAACCAATGAATGTATATGAAAATGGCTCGAATGCAACACTGATGTTCGGAGGAAGTGGGTATCCTTAAATGAAACTTTGCACACATAATAAAGGATAGGACAAATTCCGTCCTATGTAATTCTTGTGCAAGTCGTATGTGCAATTAAAATTTCAGATCAGGGCGGAAGATCGAAAGAGAAAGAGATATAGAGTGGAATGGAGATTATAAAGCTGTTGTTGGTGTTTTCGCCCTTGATACTGCAATAGTTAATATATGGAATGAATGCTTGAAGGAGGTTTCATTTGATTGTAATGGTCGGAGGATAAATTCTTTGGAATTTTACTCAATATGTCGAGGTTGAAGATGGAATTACACAATTTTCAAAATGAGTACGACAGGGATGTATGGGTAGGATAGAGTACACCTATTTTATTATTGTGGAAAAATTGGTACGTAAATATTGTTGTCAAACTGTAAATCTTTTATTTTAATTATAGATAAATTTACGGAACCAAATAGATGAGAAGTGACCGAATGTAATGCAATTGCGATAAATGATGTGAGTCTTTTTTTATGCACAAGATTATACAGAGAAAATAGAATTTCATCAAATACCTATTTCGGAAATGTTCCCAGCTGGGTGGAAGGGCTGATACATAATCAACGAATTTGATAGATAATGAGGAGAGAGAGAGAGAGAGAGAGAGAGAGAGAGAGAGAGAGAGAGAGAGAGAGAGAGAGAGAGAGAGAGAAGGTGAGAGGGAGAAAGGGAGGGAAAGAGACATAAAAGTAGAAAGGGGATGAAAGAGAAAGAGAAAAGATTCTCACCAGCTGTTTTAGTTGTCGGCGTAGTTACTGAGAAAAGTAATATAAGATTTAGATTTGTGGGAATGAAGTTTGATTTATTGATAATGGCAATATGTATATACTTTTAAGAATTAAGGAATCTTTGCATTATGTCCAGTATTCAAATTTCCTTGTGGCTAATGGTTATGACATTAAGAGATGCGTTATGTACTGTATAAGATAGGCAGATTAAGCAATACTGTGGTAATAATTATGAACTGTTGATGGCACATTGGAATGTTTTGATTAGCATTTAGAAACATTAAAAAAATATATAGATCTTTATAGAAAATGTGTTCAAAATTCAGCCCAAAGGTTAATTAGAATTTGAGAAGTTACTCTAAATCTTTGAGAATATGGTGATCTTAAAACTGGAATATTACAAATTACACCTTGTGTATATTTGATGTGCAGGGCATGTGTAGAATAAAACAATTCCTAAATGGGTTCAGCTGCTAGATAGATAGATAGATAGATTGAGAGAGAGAGAGAGAGAGAGAGAGAGAGAGAGAGAGAGAGAGAGAGAGAGAGAGAGAGAGAACGAGAGAGAGAGGGAGAGGCAGATAGAGATACATAGAAAGAGATAGGGAGAGATAGAGACTTGAATTGAAAGAAAAATAGAGAAATAGAAATATAATAACCTGTTGTTGATGTTGTCGGGATAGATGCTGAAAATATATATGTAATTAATTTTTCGAATGAATTTTCATGTTTCAGTAAGGATGGCGTCTTGCAGTTCGTACAGAATGAAATATGTTTGTTGGGCTAGATGATATTTTTGGACATGCCAAAAAGAATCAGACAAAATGAGATTTGTCATTGGGTGCATTGAATGGATATTAAAGTTTTCGGGACAGAGTGTTGTGAATAAAACGGAATGCTGAAAATATCTATTTAATCAATTTTTCGAATGAGTTTGCACGTTTCAGTAAGAATGACGACTGGCAGTTCATTCAGAATCAAGAAATTTGTGTTGGGTTAGAAGACAATTTTGCATATGCCAAAAATAAATCAGAAAAAAAGAGAATTGTAATGGCGTGCATTGAATGGGTTTTAAAGTCTTCCGCACAGTGTGGTGTGCATAAAACCTGAGCGGGAAATAGTTTGATTTTTTTCTGAGCATACTATATAGAAATAACCAATGAATGTATATGAAAATGGCTCGAATGCAACACTGATGTTCGGAGGAAGTGGGTATCCTTAAATGAAACTTTGCACACATAATAAAGGATAGGACAAATTCCGTCCTATGTAATTCTTGTGCAGGTCGTATGTGCAATTAAAATTTCAGATCAGGGCGGAAGATCGAAAGAGAAAGAGATATAGAGTGGAATGGAGATTATAAAGCTGTTGTTGGTGTTTTCGCCCTTGATACTGCAATAGTTAATATATGGAATGAATGCTTGAAGGAGGTTTCATTTGATTGTAATGGTCGGAGGATAAATTCTTCGGAATTTTACTCAATATGTCGAGGTTGAAGATGGAATTACACAATTTTCAAAATGAGTACGACAGGGATGTATGGGTAGGATAGAGTACACCTATTTTATTATTGTGGAAAAATTGGTACGTAAATATTGTTGTCAAACTGTAAATCTTTTATTTTAATTATAGATAAATTTACGGAACCAAATAGATGAGAAGTGACCGAATGTAATGCAATTGCGATAAATGATGTGAGTCTTTTTTTATGCACAAGATTATACAGAGAAAATAGAATTTCATCAAATACCTATTTCGGAAATGTTCCCAGCTGGGTGGAAGGGCTGATACATAATCAACGAATTTGATAGATAATGAGAGAGAGAGAGAGAGAGAGAGAGAGAGAGGGAGAGAGAGAGAGAGAGAGAGAGAGAGAGAGAGAGAGAGAGAGAGAGAGAGAGAGAGAGAGAGAAGGTGAGAGGTAGAAAGGGAGGGAAAGAGACATACAAGTAGAAAGGGGATGAAAGAGAAAGAGAAAAGATTCTCACCAGCTGTTTTAGTTGTCGGCGTAGTTACTGAGAAAAGTAATATAAGATTTAGATTTGTGGGAATGAAATTTGATTTATTGATAATGGCAATATGTATATACTTTTAAGAATTAAGGAATCTTTGCATTATGTCCAGTATTCAAATTTCCTTGTGGCTAATGGTGATGACATTAAGAGATGCGTTATGTACTGTATAAGATAGGCAGATTAAGCAATACTGTGGTAATAATTATGAACTGTTGATGGCACATTGGAATGTTTTGATTAGCATTTAGAAACATTAAAAAAATATATAGATCTTTATAGAAAATGTGTTCAAAATTCAGCCCAAAGGTTAATTAGAATTTGAGAAGTTACTCTAAATCTTTGAGAATATGGTGATCTTAAAACTGGAATATTACAAATTACACCTTGTGTATATTTGATGTGCAGGGCATGTGTAGAATAAAACAATTCCTAAATGGGTTCAGCTGCTAGATAGATAGATAGATAGATTGAGAGAGAGAGAGAGAGAGAGAGAGAGAGAGAGAGAGAGAGAGAGAGAGAGAGTCAGATAGAGATACATAGAAAGAGAGAGGGAGAGATAGAGACTTGAATTGAAAGAAAAATAGAGAAATAGAAATATAATAACCTTTTGTTGATGTTGTCGGGATAGATGCTGAAAATATATATGTAATTAATTTTTCGAATGAATTTTCATGTTTCAGTCAGGATGGCGTCTTGCAGTTCGTACAGAATGAAATATGTTTGTTGGGCTAGATGATATTGTTGGACATGCCAAAAAGAATCAGACAAAATGAGATTTGTCATTGGGTGCATTGAATGGATATTAAAGTTTTCGGGAGAGAGTGTTGTGAATAAAACGGAATGCTGAAAATATCTATTTAATCAATTTTTCGAATGAGTTTGCACGTTTCAGTAAGAATGACGACTGGCAGTTCATTCAGAATCAAGAAATTTGTGTTGGGTTAGAAGACAATTTTGCATATGCCAAAAATAAATCAGAAAAAAAGAGAATTGTAATGGCGTGCATTGAATGGGTTTTAAAGTCTTCCGCACAGTGTGGTGTGCATAAAACCTGAGCGGGAAATAGTTTGATTTTTTCTGAGCATACAATATAGCAATAACCAATGAATGTATATGAAAATGGCTCGAATGCAACACTGATGTTCGGAGGAAGTGGGTATCCTTAAATGAAACTTTGCACACATAATAAAGGATAGGACAAATTCCGTCCTATGTAATTCTTGTGCAAGTCGTATGTGCAATTAAAATTTCAGATCAGGGCGGAAGATCGAAAGAGAAAGAGATATAGAGTGGAATGGAGATTATAAAGCTGTTGTTGGTGTTTTCGCCCTTGATACTGCAATAGTTAATATATGGAATGAATGCTTGAAGGAGGTTTCATTTGATTGTAATGGTCGGAGGATAAATTCTTTGGAATTTTACTCAATATGTCGAGGTTGAAGATGGAATTACACAATTTTCAAAATGAGTACGACAGGGATGTATGGGTAGGATAGAGTACACCTATTTTAAAAAAAAAAAAAAAATTGGTACGTAAATATTGTTGTCAAACTGTAAATCTTTTATTTTAATTATAGATAAATTTACGGAACCAAATAGATGAGAAGTGACCGAATGTAATGCAATTGCGATAAATGATGTGAGTCTTTTTTTATGCACAAGATTATACAGAGAAAATAGAATTTCATCAAATACCTATTTCGGAAATGTTCCCAGCTGGGTGGAAGGGCTGATACATAATCAACGAATTTGATAGATAATGAGAGAGAGAGGGAGAGAGAGAGAGAGAGAGAGAGAGAGAGAGAGAGAGAGAGAGAGAGAGAGAGAGAGAGAGAAGGTGAGAGGTAGAAAGGGAGGGAAAGAGACACAAAAGTAGAAAGGGGATGAAAGAGAAAGAGAAAAGATTCTCACCAGCTGTTTTAGTTGTCGGCGTAGTTACTGAGAAAAGTAATATAAGATTTAGATTTGTGGGAATGAAGTTTGATTTATTGATAATGGCAATATGTATATACTTTTAAGAATTAAGGAATCTTTGCATTATGTCCAGTATTCAAATTTCCTTGTGGCTAATGGTGATGACATTAAGAGATGCGTTATGTACTGTATAAGATAGGCAGATTAAGCAATACTGTGGTAATAATTATGAACTGTTGATGGCACATTGCAATGTTTTGATTAGCATTTAGAAACATTAAAAACATATATAGATCTTTATAGAAAATGTGTCCAAAATTCAGCCCAAAGGTTAATTAGAATTTGAGAAGTTACTCTAAATCTTTGAGAATATGGTGATCTTAAAACTGGAATATTAAAAATTACACCTTGTGTATATTTGATGTGCAGGGCATGTGTAGAATAAAACAATTCCTAAATGGGTTCAGCTGCTAGATATATAGATAGATAGATTGAGAGAGAGAGAGAGAGAGAGAGAGAGAGAGAGAGAGAGAGAGAGAGAGAGAGAGAGAGAGAGAGTCAGATAGAGATACATAGAAAGAGATAGGGAGAGATAGAGACTTGAATTGAAAGAAAAATAGAGAAATAGAAATATAATAACCTTTTGTTGATGTTGTCGGGATAGATGCTGAAAATATATATGTAATTAATTTTTCTAATGTATTTTCATGTTTCAGTAAGGATGGCGTCTTGCAGTTCGTACAGAATGAAATATGTTTGTTGGGCTAGATGATATTTTTGGACATGCCAAAAAGAATCAGACAAAATGAGATTTGTCATTGGGTGCATTGAATGGGTATTAATGGTTTCGGGACAGAGTGTTGTGCATAAAACGGAATGCTGAAAATATCTATTTAATCAATTTTTCGAATGAGTTTGCACGTTTCAGTAAGAATGACGACTGGCAGTTCATTCAGAATCAAGAAATTTGTGTTGGGTTAGAAGACAATTTTGCATATGCCAAAAATAAATCAGAAAAAAAGAGAATTGTAATGGCGTGCATTGAATGGGTTTTAAAGTCTTCCGCACAGTGTGGTGTGCATAAAACCTGAGCGGGAAATAGTTTGATTTTTTTCTGAGCATACAATATAGCAATAACCAATGAATGTATATGAAAATGGCTCGAATGCAACACTGATGTTCGGAGGAAGTGGGTATCCTTAAATGAAACTTTGCACACATAATAAAGGATAGGACAAATTCCGTCCTATGTAATTCTTGTGCAAGTCGTATGTGCAATTAAAATTTCAGATCAGGGCGGAAGATCGAAAGAGAAAGAGATATAGAGTGGAATGGAGATTATAAAGCTGTTGTTGGTGTTTTCGCCCTTGATACTGCAATAGTTAATATATGGAATGAATGCTTGAAGGAGGTTTCATTTGATTGTAATGGTCGGAGGATAAATTCTTTGGAATTTTACTCAATATGTCGAGGTTGAAGATGGAATTACACAATTTTCAAAATGAGTACGACAGGGATGTATGGGTAGGATAGAG
>JAECUM010094154.1:0-52592 GCA_016617855.1 Megalonaias nervosa | reverse complement strand
AAAATGTATTAACTGCATATATACATTTTTGTTTCATCTCTCCAATAACTATTTTTGAAAATGACTTTCAGCAAGATTTTGATGGATACATTGCAATTAATGATCACTTCTGCTTAGATATACCTTTAGGATATTATGCAAAAATGCAGCATGTAGTAAAGTTTGCATCAGTATCATACTTTGTGATAAAACACCATTAGTAAAGAGACATTCATACACAGATATACGGCATTGTTTTATATACTTTTGTAAATATGCTAATATACAAGATGGAAAACAAGCAAGTGATAAATTTCATGAATAATAATGTGATAAATCCCAGAATTCAATCTTGAACTTCATATTTTATTGTTAGTTTGTTAATACATATGTTTGAAATGCTGGACGTACATTTTATAAAGGATTTAACTGAATCAACAGGTCAAATATGAGCAGGAAGTGAGTTCCGTATTTTAGCCCCTGAATACTGTAGGCTTCCTTTGAATTGTTCAATACTAGGTTTTGGTACTTCTGAATTGTTGTTAAAATTTGATCTTAGATTATAGGGAAGGAATTTTTGTAGAATAATGTAGTCATGTACTTTTGAAAATCTCCATTGATACATTTAAAAACCAGGACTGCTTTCATAAAATCTATTCTCGTGTCTATTATTAACCATTTGAATAGATTGTCATGTTGAAATGGTTTTTTCACTGGAAAATATTTTATGATATATTGTTGAGATTATAAATGAAAGTGTGCTGATCAGACCCATCTTGAAATTCTTGCCATTACTACTACTTTTTACATATTACATGGGGGTTTTACTACAAGAGCTTTTATGTCTAGTTGTCCTAGATGACTTTAGAGATGTATTTAAAATGAGATTGAAAACAACTGCATTTATGTTCATGAATGCCTAAACGGCATCTTTAAATATACTACCCATCTATTGTGGCACTAATTGCATATTGCATGTGTATTGAATATACGGTTTTATATGTATGGGCAACTGTCTGTGTGGGATAGAGAAGGAAATAATGTGAATATATTGTGGTGTCTTTATGCTCTGTGTGTGTGTGTGTGTGTGTGTGTGTGTGAATAAGTCTCGTTGTATGAGGGCCTCAAGGTAGATTAGTTCTAATCAGCTAGAATTGTGTTACCCATTTAAAATATATCAGTAGTTATTTTGTCTCCGGTAGTGGGATGTCACTAGGTATCATGAGCGCCCGCAGGATTTTTTGCAGGGGGGGGTCAGGACTTTGTGCGGGGGGGGTCAGGATTTTCGAGGGGGGGGGCAGTCAGTCACGTCCGGGAGAGTTAGTATAAGAAGCAGTCTGAAACTAAAGCTAATATTTATTAAGTGCTTTGAACAGAATCTTGTGACATATTTTCAGCTTCATTTGCATGATTAAACTTGTCAGAATTTATATATATACATATATTTGCAGTATGATTTCCAGGGGGGGTCACGTGACCCCCCTTGACCCATGCAGTGGGCGCCTATGCTAGGTATTATATCTGATATAGTGGGATGTAACTATGCCATCTTGTCTCGGCTAGTGGGATGTAACTATGTATCATGCCGTAGCTAGTTGGATCTCACTAGTTGTCATGCCTCAACTATTAGGATGTCACCAGTTGTCATGCCTAGCTTTTAGTAGGTGTCACAAGTGGTTATACCATGACAAGGTATTGTCCCACAGCAAGTGGGATGTTACTAGGTATTGTGCCACAGCTAGTGGGATGTTACTAGGAATTGTGCCACAGTTTGTGGGATGTCACCAGTTATGATATCTCAGCTATTGGGATGTAAAAAGATATTATTCCTCAGCTAGTGTTACAAACATACAACTCCTTGTTATCAATAAATAGAAATATAGGAATATTATGTGATAAATTATAAGTAATTAAAGCAGTTATTATATCTGATTTTACAGTCAAAACAGTAAAAGTCTTAACTGATTAATGATAGCCGTCTGTGGTATAGAGTAATTGCCTCCCTCATTTCTCTTTCAGATTACAACTCAAAAAATGAATGTAACTGTTTGTGATCTCAACCCCTACACAAATTATACATTTGTTGTGGATAGCAGACCTGTGGATCTGGATTCAAAAGGAGCTGCATTGAATACAATTGGGTTTACAAGTGATCCTCATGATAGTTCAGTTACCACCAAGTCAGCGGGTATGATCCATAAACGTGATTAAAAATACAGCCTCTCAAAAATTCAATGTCAAATGAATATATGATCAGCATGTTTTATGGAATGCATAACTATTAGTTCTGTGAAACCCTAGTGTTGTAAACTGAAAATGGCACTGATTACACACAGTGACCTGGAGCATTTGGAAAAAACACTTGCTGTCCCAGATTGTCAACATTCACTGAGTATAGATGATTGTTTTGATTTTTTATTGAGTCTGTTGTTCTTATTCTGAGCACTTTCAATGATACAGAGACACTCCAAATACCATTTCTAAATGTAGTCCTTTCAATAACACAGAGATAGACCAAATACCATTTCTAAATGTGGTCTTTCCAATGACACAGAGACACTCCAAATACCATTTCTAAATGTAGTCCTTTCAATAACACAGAGATAGACCAAATACCATTTCTAAATGTGGTCTTTCCAATGACACAGAGACACTCCAAATACCATTTCTAAATGTAGTCCTTTCAATAACACAGAGATAGACCAAATACCATTTCTAAATGTGGTCTTTCCAATGACACAGAGACACTCCAAATACCATTTCTAAATGTAGTCCTTTCATTGACACAGAGATAGACTCCAAATAACATTTCTAAATAAAGTCTTTCTAATGACACAGAGACATTCCAAATACCATTTCTAAATGTAATCTTTTCAAAGATACAGAGACACTCCAAATACCATTTCTAAATGTAGTCCTTTCAATGAAACAGAGATAGTCCAAATACCATTTCTAAATTTAGTCTTTCCAATGACACAGAGATATTCCAAATACCATTTCTAAATACATGTATAGTCTTTCAAATGACAATGAGACACTCCAAATACCATTTCTAAATGTAATTTTTTCAATGACACAGAGACACTCCAAATACCATTTCTAAATGTAGTCTTTTGAGCTTAGCAGATCTTGCTTGACCTGGAAATATTAAAACTTATGTGCTTGAGTTTGCAATTTTAACTAGATCAAACTTAATGTTAGAAAGGTGAATTTACTCAATATCTTTGTTGGTGTCATATTCTGTGCTTATATCCTCAGTGTGCAGATATATGTGTGTGTTTGTCAACAATGTACAGTGATTACAGAGATCTGTATTTGCATATTTGTGTCAACAATGTACAGAGATTACAGGGATATGTGTGTGTGTTTGTGTTAACAATGTACAGAGATTACAGAGATCTGTATTTGCATGTTTGTGTCAACAATGAACAGATATTACATGGATCTTTGTGTTTGTGCTAACATTGTGCAGAGATACAAGGATCACACTTATAACCTATACGACAATTCACAAAAGAATATACATGCCAACACAAATGCCATTCTTCTCAAATCATGAAAATTTATATGCACAACATTTTTTCTCAGAAATCTCAAATCAAGTCTGTATGTACCACAATAATAATATTAACTTCAGAATGATAGTGTGAATACTAGATCGCAAAAATTGGTTCAGCTGATTGTGATTTACAACAATAGAATCAAACAGGTGTGCTCTGGCAAGTAAACAATTTAAGCTATAGAGGAAAGCAATATCATGTCCTGGTGGGTGTCTTTTTAAAACAAAATGCCATTATTATTGTCTTTTAATTTCTAATTGGATTTTGACAAGATGGGTGTCTAGAAAAAGATTTGTAGTTAGACACACTGAAATGTTTAAACTTACAAAGAGCAGGCATTTGCTTTCTTTTTATTATTTACAGTGGCAGCAGCTAATCCTAAACTATTGTCCTACACTGAAGTACCCTGCCCTAAGAGTCCATGTCGCAATATTCTGGTGTATTGGAAGGTGAGAAAGAAACTTGATGTCCTTTACAATTATAATTTGCTATATTCTAAATGACCTTGTAATTTGCTATAACCTAAATGACTTCTGATCACTGGATCTCTTCTGTACACAATCAGCTGTATTTGTAGTAAATGAGACATGTATTTATGGTTTATGAGTTTGCAATAGGGACACATTTGTAGCAAATGAAACATGTATTTATGGTTTATGAGTTTGCAATAGGGATGCATTTGTAGTAAATGAAACATGTATTTATGATGTATGAGTTTTCAATAGGGACATATTTGTAGCAGATGAAACATGTAGTTATGTTTTAAGAGTTTTTAATAGGGACACATTTGTAGTAAATGAAACATGTATTTCTGATGTACGAGTTTTTAATAGGGACACATTTGTAGTAAATGAAATATGTATTTGTGATGAATGAGTTTTCAATAGTGACATATTTGTAGTAAATGAAACATGTATTTCTGATGTACGAGTTTTTAATAGGGACACATTTGTAGTAAATGAAATATGTATTTGTGATGAATGAGTTTTCAATAGGGACACATTTGTTGTAAATGAGACGTGTATTTATAGTTTGTGTTTTAATAGAGACTCATGACTATATCTGGAGGTTATATCAGTAATTTTAGTAATGTCAATGTGTTCTGTTCAGTATACCAATATTATACATAACCTAATTTGCTCTTTTGATTTTGTTTCTGTTGTTATTTAATTTCTCCATGAGTACTTTTGTTTTTTCTCTCCAGCCCTTGTCTCCTTGTGATCTCCATGACAGTCCGTCAGGCCAGCAGTATGAAATAATCACTAAGCAGAGAGGGTCAGAGAAGACATGGAACTCTTTTGCTACTGATTCAAAAGCTATATCACACACCTTGATGCTCCCTGATGAAGAGGAGGTCTATGATGTCGAGCTTAGAGTAATTACAGGCAATGGAAAGAAGCGGGAAGATTTCAGTCATTTGGTTATATGGCCCAGAAATCAAAGTAAGCTTTATGTTATCCCTTGTGGAGATAATATACCACAGCTATTTATCATTTCCGTCATCGGTACCCATAACTCCATTTAAAAAAATTACTGTAAATACTGTAAATAGCATATATGCAGCTAAATGACTTCCTGACTTTATTCAGTGTTAACCACATTAAGCAAACAGGAAATGCATGTATATAATTAGTATATATATATATATATATATATATATAAGTTGATTTCGTGGATACTCTCTTCCCAAAAACAATTAAGACAAAACCTAAATCGATGAAAGCAGTGTCCTAATTAAATCTACCATCACAGTGTAAACATCCCCTGTCACTGATCGATTATTTTTGGATGAATTCATTCACAATAAATAACGAATTCATGGTATTTGAAAGATTTGATTAATTGGTTTGGTGTTACACAACTCTACAGCATGTCAAAGTTCAATAATGCCTAGGCAAGTACCAGGTTGATCAGGTAGTGTGAATTTAACTTGCATCCTTTTGCTAACAAATGCTCCATTAATTGCAAAGTTTATGTGACATCCCACACATATTTATCCCTTTTGAAATCCATCTGCAGAATATATTCAGAATATATTTTCTCAGAATCACTGTTTGCACAGTATTTGCAAATGCCTTGCACAAATGAGGTGCAAATAATTTGTAAATGCCAGGCAGCAGAGGGATAACAGATAATTACTTAGCAATACAAAGCTTTTGTAAATACTATCTTCAGCATAGTTTTCTTTTGCAAAGTGTTTGTCAGCAGGTACTTAGAAATATAATTTCCATTGTCAGTTAGACTTAGGTACTGTACACTAGCAGACATTTTGCAAACAAGGACTAATACAATTTGTTCTTATAGTTGGTATTTGAGAACTCATCACAGAATATACCCATGATTAAAAAAGCCATGATTTTGCCTGGAAATCTGGATCTATCACATCACTTATGATTAAAATTTATATTCATCTTTCACATTTTAAAAGTGGTAGCGCATTTAGTTAGCATGCTTTTAAAAAAGTTTAAAAACTTTTGACAGGTCCTATTGTACCCAGCATGGTTGTGGAGTATGATACAATGAAGAATGGCACAAACTTTTACATTACACTCAGTCTAACTGAGGCACAGTCACAGACATCCCAGATCCTTTATTGGTGTCGTGTTGTCCGAGGAAGTGGATGCCAAGTAGGTTGAAACAACATGTAACTTGAACATGTAGTCCCAATTTCTCCAACACATCTTGATATTTTTTGCAGTGGAGGTGTTACAACTCTGTGGTCTTAAACTAACTCACAGAAAAGAGCAAAAGCCAAGAAATTTTTTCAAATTTATTTCCCTAGATAACAAAGTAAAAATTTAAAAGAACTTATAGTATTGTAAATTTAATCCCAAAATGGTTCTGAAAGTCCTATCAAACATCCAAATGTATGAAGTTCCAATTGAATTCCAGTGGTATTCAAAATAATGATATCGAATATGTTGATGTGCCTGTATTCTCAAATGTGTTGATGTGTCAGTGGCCTGGAGTTTGATGATGTGCTAAGTCCTTTGATGTATCACAGTAAAATAATCCAAAATGTCCTTGTCTGAATTCACTATAACTCCAAATTAATCTTCCAGTCCAATAATATTTTTTAGCCCTTTGTAATTCCAATGAATAATAATTTGAATAAATAAAACCCACCCTAAATGAATGTCACTTGTCAGGTACACCATGACCTAAATTTTGGACAAAGTCAAGTACAAAATTCAGATGTACAAAACATATAATTCTTAAGAATAGACAACAAATAATACAAATTAAATATACATAATAAGCATCTTGATTTGTCAAGCCTACCCATCCATTAATCAACTTCTCCATCCATCCCAAGAAGTTAATTAGCTTGCTTAAGTAGAAACCACTCAGCATAAAATAATACAAATGGCAGGCATATTTGTATGCATTGCAAAACAGGCCAAAACATCAAGTTTTACATTTTTTTACACATGTATGAAATTGTTTTATGAAATAGCAAAATTCACCGACCACTTGTGGAAGGCAAATTAAAGTTAATATACATACTGATATGGATATGCTGATGACCTGCCATGCCATTATATGTAGATGACCTGCCATGCCTTTATATGTAGATGACCTGCCATGCCTTTATGTATAGATGACCAGCCATGCCATCATAATGTAGATGACCTGCCATGCCTTTATATGTAGGTGACCTGCCATAACTTCATATGTAGATGACCAGCCATGCCTTTATATGTAGATGACCTGCCATTCCATTATATGCAGATGACATGCCATGCCATTATATGTAGATGACCAGCCATGCCTTTATGTGTAGATGACCTGCCATGCCTTCATATGTAGATGGCCTTTCTATGATAGTATATATAGATGACCTGCCATGCCATTACATATAGATGACCTGTCATGCCATTGTATGTAGATGACCAGCCATGCCTTTATATGTAGATAACCTGTCATGCCATTATATGTAGAGGACATGCCATGTCATTTTACACCACTTTCTCATTAATCTGCAACTTTACAAATTATGGACCAATTCATGGTGTAACAAGATCCATATATCACATCTTTTTACAAAATTTGCAAATGGACGATGACAGGAAGACTTTGGCTTGCAAAGCAGAATCATTTAGACATTCCATGTTAAAATCGCAGACTGTCTTGTGAATTAAGGAAAAGAATAGAAAAATATATGGCCATATCAGCATATAAATGTTCATACTGACATATGACTGCTTAGTCTTTGTAGACCCCTATCTAAAGATTAGGACATTAATAACATTGTGGAATCAAAATGAGAAACAGTTGCAATAACTCTGCTTGCTCAGTGGCAAAGCTAGCTTTATTTTGACAACTGGTTATTTGTCACAATGGATGCTAATTAACATCATATTTCTCCTGTTGTGTACATGAAGCTTTGGTTTATTTGCTTTGTGGAGATGGATACACATTCTCATTTCTTGAGAGGGAGGTAACTCCAACTTAACTGATACACAGTACCGCATCTCAATTTGATAATAAAAGTCTTTAATGAATTTAATGATGATTTATAAATAGTCACAAACACTCCCCTTTCCCAAAGTGTAAAAATTTTAGTCTCCCTCACTTAAACTATGATCAACATTGTATACCTTGTTACTTGTAAGTTATCAATATAGAGTTTTAAAACATGTTGGTCTGCAGGGAAGGCCGAAAATGATGGTTTTTTTTTTCTTCAAACAAAAATTTAATTAGACCAGATTTTAGAAAACTTTCTTGGTTTTACATAAATCTGACCTAAATTGTTATTAATACAGATTCTTAATCTGAGTCTACAAGCAAAATGCATTTGGTGAAATCTTGGCCTGGAGCTTGTATTGAAGTCTGTCTTTGACATTTGCCCTGCATCCATTGGCAGATATAAAGGATGCCTGTATAAACCCAATGATACACCTAAACTGCCTGATGGTGAATGAAATAATCCTACCATTTTTACAAAGTCTGAAAATATTTTCTGAGAATATTTTTCTCTCATTCCTTCATATGTGTAATAGAGATTGCCCATGTCAGAAAGCAATGTAGGATACAATAATATCTCTCATGGGTGGACTCATTGACATAGTTGATGATGTCATTATGATTATGACATCATGAATGTGTTCAATGTTTCTTGGGGGTGTTATTATAGATAGTTCCGGAATTACGTCATCAGTGGCCATATTTGTGGTCAGTGGGCAGATTTACCATTGACTTTATATGGTGTTTGGAAGATGAAATAAATTCATTGAATCTCAAGATACTTTTACAAAAATTACATACATAAACAGAACACAAGTCAAGCTGTTTGTTAGCATCTATATTTGTTATTTATAAGTTGACTTTGCTTCAGTGTGCTTTCTTAAAAATGGTAAATTTTGGTGATCGCATATAGGAGAAACTGCCAGGTTGCCCATCATCCAGGTAAAATGGGCAGAATATCGTCTGCTAGTGACCTGATTGGGAAGCATCTATTGAAAGGACAAATTTTACCAGCCTATAAACAGTAATCTTTGTTGATAACAAAATTATCTTTGATCTGTTTATGCCCTTTCTTACGATGTATGATGCAACTTAGCTTGTTGCTGTCCATCAATTAGCGTATACGGTCCTTCTATTACATGCTAACTGATGGACAGCAACAAGCTAAGCTGCGATTTTCGTCTTGGGCAATCAAGATTCTGAAGTGCTGTAACAAGATATAGATGGTTCCTATACACTGTTGATGACCTTTGACCTTAATCTCATGTAACCACAATTGCATCTGGTAGTCCCACTAGTGAGATAAAGAGTTACTGAGAAAAGATGTATGTAATCTTGCATTATTGCAGATTTCTGTAAAAGTTTTGAAGTAGAACACTTTTGGAAGATGCAAATGGCTTTATATTTTATCAAATATAGCTGTAATGAGTGTTCAGATGATTCACATGGTCACTGATGTAAATTGCACATTTATAATTTTTATTTCTGTACCTCTAGGACCAAATTTAGCACATCAAGATCATGCCTTCATTAAATTATATTTGATTATAATTTTTCAGTTATTATTTTTTATTCTCACAGGAACCTATGTCTTTTAGAGAAATTAATGACAGTACTGAAGAGATATTCATTGGGAATTATGTGATGGATTTTAACATTAAATTTGGCGTGGAATCACAACAGAATTCATCAGGGGAGATTACTCGAAGTGGAATACAGATGGCCTGGTGCATTTACCACAAAGATCAAAGTGAGTTCTACTTATTAGTTTAGCTCACCTGGCCTAAAGTATGTAAGACCAGGTGAGCTTATTGTATGGTCCTGCATCTATTCTCAGTGTTATCATTGGTGGTTTATCTGGCTAAATGGCTTTAAGACCATGTGCTTATAGTATGGTCCTGCATCCACTGTGTGTTATCATTAGTTTGTTTGATGTCATCTGGCTAAATGGCTTTAAGACCATGTGCTTATAGTATGGTCCTGCATCCGTTGTGTGTTATCATTAGTTTGTTTGATGTCATCTGGCTAAATGGCTGTAAGACCATGTGCTTATAGTATGGTCCTGCATCCATTGTGTGTTATCAGTGGTCAGTTTGATGTCATCTGGCTAAATGGCCGTAAGACCATGTGCTTGTAGTATGTACTGAATCCATTGTGTGTTATCATTGGTCTGTTTGATGTCATCTGGCTAAATGGCTTTAAGACCATGTGCTTATAGTATGGTCCTGCATCCATTGTGTGTTATCATTAGTTTGTTTGATGTCATCTGGCTAAATGGCTTTAAGACCATGTGCTTGTAGTATGTACTGAATCCATTGTGTGTTATCAGTGGTCTGTTTGATGTCATCTGGCAAAATGGCTTTAAGACCATGTGCTTATAGTATGGTCCTGCATCCGTTGTGTGTTATCATTAGTTTGTTTGATGTCATCTGGCTAAATGGCTTTAAGACCATGTGCTTATAGTATGGTCCTGCATCCGTTGTGTGTTATCATTAGTTTGTTTGATGTCATCTGGCTAAATGGCTGTAAGACCATGTGCTTATAGTATGTCCCGCATCCATTGTGTGTTATCAGTGGTCTGTTTGATGTCATCTGGCTAAATGGCTGTAAGACCATGTGCTTGTAGTATGTACTGAATCCATTGTGTGTTATCATTGGTCTGTTTGATGTTATCTGGCTAAATGGCTGTGAGACCATGTGCTTATAGTGTGGTCCTGCATCCATTGTGTGTTATCAGTGGTCTGTTTGATGTCATCTGGCAAAATGGCTGTAAGACCATCTGCTTATAGTATGGTACTGAATCCATTGTGTGTTATCAGTGGTCTGTTTGATGTCATCTGGCTAAATGGCTGTAAGACTATGTGCTTATAGTATGGTAATGAATCCATTGTGTGTTATCATTGGTCTGTTTGCTGTCATCTGGCTAAATGACTGTGAGACCATGTGCTTATAGTATGGTCCTGCATCCATTGTGTGTTATCAGTGGTCTGTTTGATGTCATCTGGCTAAATGGCTGTAAGACCATGTGCTTATAGTACGGTACTGAATCCATTGTGTGTTATCAGTGGTCTGTTTGATGTCATCTGGCTAAATGGCCATGAGACTATGTGCTTATAGTATGGTAATGAATCCATTGTGTGTTATCAGTGGTCTGTTTGATGTCATCTGGCTAAATGGCCATGAGACTATGTGCTTATAGTATGGTAATGAATCCATTGTGTGTTATCATTGGTCTGTTTGATGTCATCTGGCAAAATGGCTGTAAGACCATCTGCTTATAGCATGGTAGTGAATCCATTGTGTGTTATCAGTGGTCTGTTTGATGTCATCTGGATAAATGGCTGTTAGACCAGGTACTTATAGGATGGTCCTGCAACCACTTTATGCTATCAGTGGCCTGTTTCATGTCATTCGGCTAAATGGCTGTTAGACTAGGTACTTGCAATATGGTCCTGCAGCCAGAGTTATCAGTGATCTGTTTGATGTCATCTGGCTAAATGGCTGTAAGACCATCTGCTTATAGTATGGTACTGAATCCATTGTGTGTTATTAGTGGTCTGTTTGATGTCATCTGGCTAAATGGCTGTAAGACTATCTGCTTATAGTATGGTAATGAATCCATTGTGTGTTATCATTGGTCTGTTTGATGTCATCTGGCTAAATGACTGTGAGACCATGTGCTTATAGTATGGTCCTGCATCCATTGTGTGCTATCAGTGGTCTGTTTGATGTCATCTGGCTAAATGACTGTTAGACCAGGTACTTATAGGATGGTCCTGCATCCACTGTATGTTGTCAGTTGTCTGTTTGATTTCATCAGTCAGCAAATACTATTTTCAGCTTCATTTTAAAATCCTTTGGATGAATTTCAATCAGACTTGGCAGAGAGCATCTGGACATAAAGGTCTTTCAGTTAAAAATTGATAAACATTTAAACTTGTTATTTCCAACAACTGCCAGGCCAAATCTGGTCATTCAGCTGACATGCCAACTTTTATGGCAATGAAAGTGGGACCCTTGGTCATTGAAAGTGGAAAACTGGGTTAATTGTAAAGTTAAAATATCATCTCTTGCAGAAAATAATGTGATGAGTTTTAGCATTGACTGGTCATTTTAGTTTTAGTTCTTGCAATGCTTTTTATCATCATTTTTCCCTCCATAAAATATTCCAAAATCGGAGTTGTAAACTACACAAAATGCATATTGGTCACCATTTTTACTGTTCGTTACATGCCTACATTGCATTGTCCATGCAGAATTAAATTACACATCTTTGTTTTTTTTCCATCTGGTTGATAGACCTGTGAACATGTACCAGGATACTCGCCTGTTAATAATAACCTCGGTAATAAAATGAGCCACAGGGTACCTGCTTACCATATAAAAGTTTTCTTTTTGATGGAGCCACAAAATATAATACATGTACTTGTTTTGTGCCAAGTAAAGCTCTGCTTTTCCAGGAAATGTTTGACCTTAATCTCTTAGCTGTTTTCCCACATGACAACCCTTTGTTTGAGCCATGAGTGGTACTTGGTGGCACATAACAGAGGGTGGTTATTCGATCTTGCCACATTATTGACATGTGTTCAATTGCAACCTTTAATGTAATTCACAAACTGTATGATCAAAGTGTTATTCATAGAGCCCAAGATCAGTCTCTACATAAGCACCCACCTATTAAGTATAGCCATGGAAAAGAAGTCAAACGATATTTATGATGACTGGACCATGATGACTTACAAGATGATGATAGTGGATTTCAAAACTTTATCATAGAATTAGGATGAATTCTTGGACTTTGCACTGGATGACATCATATTAGTGACATTTATAGGATGCTGTGCACTAAAAAAATGTGGACTTAACTTTTGTTGTTTATTTTGTAAAATGTGTGGAATTAACATATGGGATACTGAATGAATCGGATCATTCTGAACTCTGTTTATACTGCTATGTGACCTATAATTGAATTCATGGATTCATCATATAAATGGATTTAAAATTGTCAAGCATTGTGAATTTTAATGGATTTCATTAGAACAAATTGTAAGTTGTTAATTTATTTGTGACATATTACATTCAATAATACAAGTATATTTACACAGGTGTTAATTTTCATATCTTCCTATCTATTGATCCATTTGGGTTTATATATTTTTCCAAAATGCAAGTCTGGTTCACTGATGGCAAGTCACCCCATCATACAGATCTGACTTGCAAAATACACCCCAACTTGTATGCTTCAACCACTAAAAAATATACATATTTGCATGCCATTTATGCCAGAGTCAACCTATCACAAAGCAATTCAGGTTTGTACACATTTAATACAATTTCCCTTTGACTGGGTATCAGAGTAACCAATCATTAAGATCAATGGGTACCCAATAGATTTTTCTAAAATTTTCACAGCTCTACTAGTGGAAGAGAATTATTATCAGAATTCTTTTAAGGATTTATTTGGCTTCTTTACAAGCACGTCTCTGAAAATATTAAAATATAAAAAAGCAAGATATTTTGATTGGTCTATATGACAGATGTTCTGTTACTTCCTGTCGACTGGGATCGACTCAGAAAATAACAAAAACCTGAGATATTTCAATTTGTTTATATGAAATTTGACCTATTACTTCCTATTGACTCAGCAATGTGAAAGAAAATGAGATATTTTGATTTGTCTAGATGATGATTGCCCTATTACTTCGTGCCAGCTTGTAATGACTTAATAAAAATTATCTTTGATATGTTCTTTTAATCGGTAGAATTTCACTCCTCCTCAGGACTGTCGAGTTTTGTACACACAATTGGGAGATTGCCTATTAAATCGGGAGAGTTGCAAGTCTAATTCATCTTTGCTGATTTATTATTAAATATGACCACCATTACATAAAACAGAAGAATCTTTCATAATCTTCTCATAAACTGCTGAACAGATATGATGATGCCAATCCACAATCAAAACATGGCCATTTTTTCTAAAGCTACAAAGAACTTTAAATGTCAGAACCTTTCCAGTCAAAATTTGACAGAATATCATCATGATATAAATTCCTTTCAAATCATACAAATGATGCCAATCTGCCATCCAGCAAGGCCACATTATTAGAAACAAACTAAAGTTTATTAAACAACATCTTAAAAAAAAAATATGCCTGCCATATTCCCAGACAGTGTTGGGGGGATATATGGAGACTAAAAGAATGAAAAAGATGTATTTTGAGGGCAACAAATGTGACCTAAAAAACCAACATCAAGTTGAGACTAAGTTATCTCTTCATATAAGTTGATACAGAATTACTGGAAATTAAAATTTGATAACAAACATAACATACCTATATTATATGAAGCAATTATTGTACTTACAAACCACCCAAATTTGGTAGACTTAGCATTGTCCACTATTGTTGCCTACAAATGTCCCATCACTCACATAAACACAGACATTTTTCAAAACAATATAAACCAAGTTTCTGTCTTTAAAATACTCTCTTAATTAGTTACTTTAAATTCCATTAGATAGTCAAATACTTTCTGAATTAGTTACTTTAAATTCCATTAGGTAGTCAAATACTCTCTTAATTAGTGACTTTAAGTTCCATTAGGTAGTCAAATACTCTCTTAATTAGTTACTTTAAATTCCATTAGGTAGTCAGATACTTTCTTAATTAGTTGCAATCTTTGCTGTTCTCAATAGTTCAGTGGAGGGGGTGTGTATGTGTGAAAATGATACAAATGTTATTTTGTTGATCTTGGCAACTCACTGGAGATGAATGGTACTAGTTCTGTCATTCTAACTTTCCCGAAGATCTTGTTGAATTTTTCTCAGCATATAAAATAATCTGTCTGCATCTGCATTGCTATGAGTGAATGGCAAACATGCTGGTGGTGTTGCTATGCTGATATATGTCATAACCTCAAAGTGATTAATGTTGTTATGGTGTTTGCAGTGTGTACAAAAAAATAAAATGTTCCCCCTTGCTGTTGCACTTTATAGAGTCAAGCTCTGTCCTGGAGTTCTGATGTTTTGCTGGGGTTTGTCTTATTTTGCAGATGGCTCATCTTTCCCAATATCACTGCCACATCTTGACATTTTTCAATAAAAAATAAATCACACTTGTACAATATACTGAGTACTGAAATAATCATATTTTGAATTTTATATATGGAGTAAAATCCAACTTCAAAGACACATTTGCTGCTGATTACAAACTGTACAATAATCCTTACTAATAATGACTTAATCATTCTTATTGAAGGCAATGATGTGTAATAACTTATGTTCTTCATCACACACTCTATGATTGTACCAAACGCAAACAAATTGTGTTGTTCTAATTATTGTAAGTTTTCAATGCAGATTAACCTAATGGACTCTCCCATAGTAGTGTTCAAAGGACTTGAATCAGTGTCATCCTAGCTATTTCTAGCCAGATAAGCAGTCTGTGAAATAGTGGTTCTTTGTCTCTGACTGACTTATCTTTAAATTGACTCCATGATAATCAGCTGCATAAACTGACCTGTGAATAGCTTTTTGTTGGCTCTAAACAGGACTGTTTACTTTTTCCGCAGAATACATGCTTCAGACATTCATAGTGGTGGCTACAATATGTTAGGCTTTTGTCCATAAGATTATTGAAAATCCTGTTTTGCAACACATGACAGTGTCATTTGGTTTGGGAGTCAACATGTTTTTTTGTGTGTGACACATCATATTGTGAAGAAAGACAATGAATAAAATTTAAACACGTTTTACAGAAAATATTCTGGCCTTTCAGATTTGTACAAATGATGCCAATTTACCATCAGTTATGGCAACCACATATAAAAATATAAATACCTTTAAACGAATTCTTAAAAAGGGCTGAACAGATAGTATTCTGACATGAAGGCCATTGATGTTTTGTATAAATGATAGAAATTCACTGACAGATATGGCCATCATGACTTCTCAAAAATTTTTGGACAGAATTCGTCCAAGTTAGACAGAAAACATCTACGAAGGAACAGCTTTTAATTTTATTCAGTTGATGAAGATCCATGATGAATGTGGTTGCTGTTATGAAAAATAGACAACCCTTTAACAAATTTTGTCAGAAATTGCAGAACAGAATTTGACTGAATTTGACACAAAGCAAGAAGGTCTGAAATTCATACCAATGATGCTGATCTGCCAATCATATTAGCCTTTACTACTCAAAAATTAAAAATAAAAAGTCTTAAAATGACTTCTTAAAATATTGTTCAACAGAATTTAACAAATGTTGACATCTTTCTGGCATAAGGGTCATTAAATTTCACATCAGTAATTGTGACCCATTATTGAATATAGCCATTGATGCTAAAATATAAAAACCTTTACATGTCCCCTTATAAAAGAATTATGATGCATTTTATATTGCTTCCATGTACATTTTGTCTATATAGTATCAGGTAGTCGTAATTTCCTCTCACTACCTTACATTGATCATGTTGTGACATAAGTAATGATAGAGAGAATTGAGAAAATCATAAGGTATTCTAACTTTAATATTACTGAAAATGAATTGAAAAATAATAAATTGTACTAATATATATTTTTAAAAAAGTTAGATTTAATTCTTATTTAAATGGATTATTCGCACAAGTGAAAGCATTGTCAGAATCTTTAATCCTCATGAAAACACATTCTCATTTTGTCAATGCATGCTGAATCACAATGAAGAGAACATGAGTACATGATACTAAAACTATTGCTCCAAGCACAATTACTAATAAAATACTGGGCATACACATTAATTACTAATAAAACACTGGGTATACACATTAATTACTAATAAAATGCTGGGTATACACATTAATTACTAATAAAACACTGGGTATACACATTAATTACTAATAAAACACTGGGTTACACATTAATTACTAATGAAACACTGGGTATGCACATTAATTACTAATGAAACACTGGGTATACACATTAATTACTAATAAAACACTGGGTATACACATTAATTACTAATGAAACACTGGGTATACATGTTAATTACTAATAAAACACTGGGTATACACATTAACTACTAATGAAACTAATTATTAAAGTGTATTGAAACTCACACTTTACTGATTTGTTTAAACTAAACCACTGAATCAACATTGTGTCAATCAAGTCTGCCAGTACACAAAAATGCTAGTGAGGTAAATAATCCTGAAATTATTGCAATATGTAAGTCCAGCATTTTCTAAGCCATGGATAATTACGTCTGATCTTTCAAACATTTTCATATGAACTGCAGTTATCCAGTCATGAATAAACTTGTTTGATGAAATTTTAAGTAAGATCTAGTGGTTAAAGCTGGTTCATTGTACATGAGGCAGGTTGATTCCATTATTTTCATTTTAGTTAATGTCTTTGCACTTTGATGGCTTCTGAACATATCAAACATTCATACTGCTTGCCAGTTGCATTGAGCAAGGAACAGTTGGTCATGTGATGGGGATCTATGATGAATTTTACCACTCTTAAGCCTCTTGTTGTAAATATGGTCATCAGAAAGTAATTGATGGTGTAACTTTATTGAGTTTTAAAGACAACATCATACACCTGTATATTGATAACCAATTAGTTTTGTGTTGTGGGCTGCTTTGGCTCATTTTTATTGAAGTATCCACTTTGTTGTTAATATAGTTTTGTTCTTTTATATTTTTTACTTGGGTTATTTGCAGAGGTTATTCACTGAATTTAAATTACTACAAATATGCAGACTTTGGCTGGTAAAAGCATGAATTTAAGTCCCCCAAAAAATGTTTTTGTAGAAGGCCAAGAAAATTGAGACATATGAAAACAAATGATAGCACAGTAAAATAATCTTTTTCGCATAGTCATCATACTTCTGACTTAAGATGGACATGTGTCATGCCTAAAAACTAAGTCAAAGTGACTGACCTACTTTCCAGCATTAAAGAAAATATATTGAAAATGGTGTCCATCCTTTTTGTCAGGACTGTAACTTCAATACAGTTCCTCCTACTGATATTGTTGTTGCATCTTGACGTGAACATATGTCATAAACCAAAAGAATATGCTGTGACCTATTTTCTGGGATTTATTAAAAATTGACAAGATTTATGCCCACAATTCCTTTCCACCTGATGCCACCAAAATTACAAAACTTAGGAATAGATCCCTGTATGGAGATGTGTTGCAAATCAATACTGGGTCACTGTAACTTCTTTTCTAGGATTTATTTAAACTCAATAAAAGCTTGTGTCCATTTTCCCCATCTTGGCTGTAAATTCTCTACTACTAAACATACTGACATCAAATTTCCATTGTATGTTCAAAAATATGTCATGCATCCATACTGGTCACTTTTTCCTACTTTGCTGGACTTTTTTATATTAAAAGTTGGTTTCACTTGTGTCTGAGCTCTAATTTCAATACATTTGTGACATAATTGTCACCAAAATGACACTGATGGTGCTTAATATTATGGATGTATTTGAACCCACTGACCAGGAGTTTGAAATGTTTTTACAAAATTATGTCTTCATTTTAAATTTCTACACTTTTGCACCTTTTTCCTCCAATCGTGTAAATGTATCTTGGGATTAAGCTGTGCCACATATAAAAAATACATTGTTGTAACCTACTTTCTTCAGATTATTAAACAATGCTATTAATGATAACTTGTTGTTGTTGTTGTAGGGTTTAATGCTATTTTTCAGCACACGATAGGCTATACATGGCAGCCAGTATTAATGGTGGAGGAAGAACACAGGTAATCCTGGAAAGAACCACCGACCCACGAAAAGCTACTGGCAAGCTTTCTCACATACCCACACTGGCCGAATCCGAGACTCGAACCCACGCAGACAGAGGTGAGATGGCAGTGATCCGTAACGGAGAGCGCTTTAGACCACTCGGCCACTCGGGGCCCCATTAATGATAACAACCCCCGCTAGTCTAGTGAGGCAGTATTATCTAGTGACCACCTTAGGTATTACTAATAACTCTCATTTTATTTGTGTTATCATCTAATACTCAGTGCATGCTATCATGCATATGCAATGATTATTATCCAAAGCATTAGTAGTTTTTGGAGGACCTCAGTTTGCCATTTCAAGCAACACTAGATTCTACAACATATACATGTTAAAGTACTTATGACAATTTATTCTGATTTGTTAATTGACAAATCATGTTACAGATATTATTTGTAAAAATTAACAATTCAGAGTTCATCCAATTAAGAAATTTCGACAGTTCTTTATATTTTTTCCAGAGCCAATTATCCCTCCCAAAAATTTCCACATTGCCCAAGGGATCTCTGAGAAAGAAGGTGAACTGTCCCTACAGTGGGATCCCTATGACTGCAACAGTCTTGAACTTGAATCTGGTTATGTACAAAACTATATCCTTTACTACTGCCAGGTCAACGATGAATCATCTTGCAACTGTAAGTATATTTGTAAAAATAAACAATTATCATTTGTGATAAAATTGATACACAATATTGTGAATTCAGCATTACTTATGAGTATCAATGTTTGCAGATGCTACTACTTAGTAATTGTAATTTAAATACCTGGCATAAAGTTGCCATAATTGCTTCTTCTGTCTGCTACTAATTTACCATATTTTTAATCAATATCATATTACTGTTAGGAAAAAAGTAAGTTCTGCCACCTTTGAATCCAGTCCTCCCTGAAAATGATGAAATGTCTTTATGTCTATACATCATATATATTTAGGAAAATAACACAGATTAACTCCCCTTGTCACCACTATGTGGTCACCAATATCCCACATGTTTACAAGTTTAAACTCTGGCTCAAACGGTTTAGCCTTTGAGAATCCATTGCAATTTATCACAAGTTTAAACTTTCCAACATTTCTTTTCGCTGCTGTATAGTTTGTTCCACATAGCATTGTGAATGATACATGCATCTGTTTCTCATTGAATTTTCACATCATTGTCTCAGAATGTATTTAAAATTACTGAATTCGTTTCATGAATGAATGATTTGAACATAATTCATAACGACTCACAGCCCAACACCATTCATTTGATACATACTGAAAAAGACTGGTCTATGTACTTGTGTACTTGTAATCTGCCATAGTCATTCTGAGTTGTGGAAGAATCAATTTTTGCTGACCAACCTGTTCAGCTATCTGGCCTAGCATGGTATGGTTCAGGCAGCCATGAATTAATGCGGATGCTTACCATTAGGATGCGTAGTCAAAATGAATTCATTACTGCCATAAAAATGTCTACACCCTCTGTTGCAAGGTCGACAGTCAAGTGTTTCATGTCACATTTGAGTTGGTCAGGAACTTAATGTTGACTGCCTCTCTATGTGTCTTGGCATCTCTTGTAATTGTTGCCTAGCTGAGAAGGCAGGGAAGTCACCACACCTGGGAATCAGTATGCCATATTGTCTAGGTAGTCAGCATGGCAGCTCACCACATGATGGCAAAAGCCCTAACAGCTTCTTGCAGCCTTGATCTTTTAAGAGAGATGATCTTTTGTGATCTTAATTTTTCAAACTCCTCCATGCAGAAACCCTGAGCTCTCTCTCTCTTTTGGTTTACCCCCTCATTTTTCAGGGGTCAAACTGATGAGGAGAGAAACCAGGTAGTACAGGTGTTGCCTCTTCAACTCTCCTTGTAAGTCCTATCTCTTAATGACCTGATCAGGTTCTATAGCAGAGATGAGAGGATTGTTGACAGAAAGACCACAGGTGAACCTCTTAGTAACGAGGATTTAAACCATTTCATGGCCAGGCAAATTATAAGTGATCCTATGACGATAACTTTCACAGGCAAGCCAGGAGGGGGAAAAGAAAACTTAAGTTTCTCCCCTACTCCAAAGCCTCTGATAAACCAACAATGACATATCTACCCTCCCACCCTCCTGTAGGTACCATACTCCATCTAGCAAATGATTGGGTGATTGATATTGTCTTGGAGGGGCTTCAGATCTTGTTCATCCAGCCCCCTCCACTTTTGTTGTCTTCCTCATAAAGCTGGTGGTGGAAGTAGACAAAGCCAGACTCCCCAGATGTTAATTCCAGTCTTTTTCCTCTTACAAAAACCAATAGGAAATTGAGATAGGTCATAGACTTTAGTAAGTGAAATCAATTTATTTCTGCCCTGCAGTTCAAGATGGAGATGGTAAAGTCTATTTGCCTGTCTGTGTGTCATGATGAATATAGATAGTCTTGACCTATCAAATACATATTTTCCCATGAATATTCTCACAGAATTGGACCACTCCAGTGGCATAAATGATCAGAGCATCTGCCTCAGATGTGGGAAGTCACGAGTTCGAACCCCGGCCAAATCATACCAAAGGCTTACAAAAATGGTAGTAACAGCTGCCTTGCTTGGCACTCAGAATTAAGAGATTAATGTTAGGGTTGGTCAGCCTGGTATGAGGATAATGTGACTGGGTGGGGCATGATGCTACACGTCTGTGGCATGATGCCCCAGTGCTAGACATCACTATAAACTACTACACTGCAGACATCATAGATATGACTGAAATTTTTTTAAAGCTACATTAAAAGTCCAAATCACACACACACACATACACACACACAGAATCATGCAAATCACACACATATACATACACACACACACAGAGAATCATGCAAATCCCATCACTTATGCTACCACAGAGAAGTGTACCAATTCCATTCCCTTCAACTAAGTGTTCCATACCCTTCAACCGAGTGTCAGTCTCACCCCTTGGGCCTTTTATGAGATCTTGTACAGTGCACCATATCCCACTTCAGGACATCATCCTCCACATCAAAGGCCCGAACAATATTCTAAAAATAATTGGTAAGATCAGTTTTAGTTCATTTATAGTTTAGGGTGGATAGTCAACGTGGTGAAGTTGGATGTTATCACCTCTCAACAATTCATTCTTCTTGGTTTGGAATTTCTAACACATATTAACCTGGTTTCTTTTCTTCCCAAATGCACCATCTATATTGTTCATATGCTTATTTAGTTAAGGGAGTTTCTTCAACCCATCAGCCTTCTAATTGCAGTGACAGACCTGTTATGCCATAAACACCATTCCATGCACCCTCTGCAAATTAAAGCCCTACTGATCTTAGGTGGTGGTGCAAGGGAAGGGTCTTTACATCAGTTTCATGGCAATTAAGGCCCTTCTCTACATATTTTTTTATGATTGGATAGAATGCTTGCATGGAATGGCATTTGATAATATCAGATAATTTGGATTAGTGAACTACCTCTTCAAAAAAAGAGGGACAAAATCATCGGAGCTCAGCTTAATTTTATGAGAATACCTCTGTTGGTGCGTCTAATACCATATTTACATAGACGTCCAACACATCCTAGGTGGGCTCAATCTGGCTGATTCATTATCAAGGAGAGGCTGACTGCTTCATAGAAAGTGGTCTCTCCATCAGTCCATCTTTCATCAGTTATTAATATTATCATGTGCAGTGTGTGCTCAGCCATTTAACAACATCATCATCAGCAAGGTGTAGAGCCTGCAGTCCACCGGGAAACATTGTAAGTGGACAGTTGTTCACAATGTGTGACATGGTCTGAAGAGCTCCTCAGCAACAGGAAGATTTAGTGACCTGGCCCCATAGGACAAAGTTGACTGCACAACAACCCTGCCCTGTCTGAAAGCGGTTCAGTGTGGTCCACAGATGACATGGAGGTTGAAGCCAGGAGGGCAGACAGATGGCTCAGCTATGAGGGAGTGGTTTAAAACACCTGTTGAAGACCACTCAACACTCCATGCCAAAGTAGCTGTCATATCCTCCAGCAATGGCCTAACCAGATTGGGCATCTCAAAGTCAGGCGGACTGCTGGATGTGAGGTGATGTCCATGTACAGTGGAAGTTTCTCACTGGCATAGACCTTAGTCAACACTTTTTTGGTTGTTTCCTGGCGATGCAGCTGTGGAGGAGGAATGTTGCTGAGTACCAGCAGCCATGGTAAAGTAGTAGGACGTATTGTTCCAGAGATTATTCACATTGTTGTGTTGAGCTGGAAATCAATTAACTTAATGTGTGATGATCAAGTCCAGACAGGAGCACAATACTCGGCTGTCAATTAACAAATGGCCAGTGCTGATGTCTTGAGTGTCTGAGCACTAGTGTCCCAGGTTGAGCCAGCCAGTTTGTGGAGTAGGTTGTTTCGAGTGCTAAGTTTTGCTGCAGTTTTCTTAAGGTGGTTGTAAAATGTCAGTGATCTGTCCAGAGTCACACCAAGGTATGTTGGTGTCGGGCCATGTTTAATTGCATACATGAACTTGTGCGACTGTGTTACCGGTAAGTCATTAATACAGACATTGAATAAATTTGGCAAAAGAACAGACCTAGAAGGAGTCCATTAGTCTGATACCTCCATGAGCTCTCTCTGATGTGCACTCTGAAGTGCCTGTTGCGAAGGAACAGTTCAATAGTCTCAACTTTCCAGCACGGCAATACACTGGAAATTTTCAACAGCAGTCATCCATGCCAGACTGTGTCATATGCTGCTATTAGATCCAGAAAAACAACTCCAGTTCTAAGGTTCCTCTGAAACCCATTTTCAACAACTGTAGTCAGGGCAAGGACTTGATTGCAAGTGCTA
This sequence comes from Megalonaias nervosa, assembly GCA_016617855.1. NCBI lineage: Eukaryota > Metazoa > Mollusca > Bivalvia > Unionida > Unionidae > Megalonaias > Megalonaias nervosa. The sequence continues at coordinate 28,979 of JAECUM010094154.1, read as the reverse complement.
CGGTCATGCCTGAAGCCTGCCTGCTCAACAATTATGATATTCTCCAAGTCAGGAACAGTTCTTTGGAGAATCAGGAGCTCCAGTGTATTAAAAACAAACTGAAAGCGAGGAGATCAGCTGATAACTTGCCGCATTGTTGGGATCTTTGCCAGGCTTTTGGATCACAATAATCTTTGCCTGGCATCTCAACGTCGGCATGCATTTTTCCCTAACAACCTGGGTGTAAAAAGCAGCAAGCCATTCCTTTGCCTTTGGGCCAAGATGCTTCAGAAACTCTGGCAGGATGTTATTATATCCTGCTGCTTTGCCTTATTTGATGCTGCATTGCACTGTTTCACGTTCTGTTGTTGTAAATGCCTCTGGAGTATTTTGCTCTAGTTTATCTGACTTCCAATGGCAGTATTGTTGCCACTCATCTCATACTTGACATTGGTGCTGTTTCTACAGAGGTGCTTTTGCCACTTGTAATAGATGGCTAGCTACAGCATTTGGCTTGACAACAGGGTGAGCTTGAACTGGTGGTTGCTGAGCGGTGCCAAGTCTTCAAATTAAGCTCCAGCATTTCCTGCTGGAGCATGTAAAGTTGAGGGATGCTATAGTTTCCTTCCAGTGATTGCACCTGGCAGTGTCCAGAGAATTGATCAGATGATCTTCTATGTCTGGGTCTTCAGATCTTTCATATTCCTTGAGAACAGCCTGACATTCTTCATCCAAATAGGGTGTATAGACTGGACGAAGACCACGAGGGACAGACTGAGTGGTTGCCTTGAGTATGGCTCTTTGGAAGTGGTGGTAGGGTTCCTTGATTGGGATGCAGCAAGATGGTATGGTGACTATGCTATGCCCTAATATGTCAGTGTACTTCATCCAGTCTGCTTTCCAGACATTCCAGCGCCACTGTGAAGAGCTGTGTATAACTGGCAGCTGAAGTCCAATATGGATTAGTATTGGTCTGTGCTAACTATGTGGGAAGTCATCTAGAACAGTTGGCTTACTGGCTGAGGATGGTCACCAATGGAGCTGACCCAGCAGAGGTCTGGTGAGTAGTCCTTTTGCCATCTTGCAAAATGAAAGGTCCCAGGTTGCTTGGAGTCGTGGATCAGAAGGAGGTCATTGTTCATTTCCCACTCTACCAAGTATTCCCCGTCTTCATCGGAGTGTGAGTAGCCTCAGTCAGGGGAATGACTGTTGAAGTCGCCAATATAGACAGCTGGGTGTTTGAGATTTGGAAACATATTGTTGTCCCAGCGGGCACTGGATGATTTGTAGACATTAGCAATCTTGTGCCCTCCAACCTGGACCACATCACAGAATCTGGTAGAGGAAACTGGAGAGGCATCAGTGATGTTGCAATGTGCTTACGTAGAACAGCTGAATTTGGAGTCAGGTGTTGATGAAATAAGGTCAAAGCTTCCAATGGTGTTATCATCCTGCTACCTAATCTGCTATGTGAGTCTCCTGCAGACAGATTATGTCAACATTATGATGGTGAGCTATAGTGATGATGATGGTTTGTTTGGCTGCTGAAAGACTCTCGACGTTAACTTGTAAAACTCGTAGGGCCGGTCTGATGGCTTGAAAGTCAATGGACATTGGCATGTCGAGGGCTGCTCTTGGTAGTGGCACATAACTGGGATTCATTGCTGAATTTGGTTTGCAAGTTGGATCCTTTGTTTCCACAGCCTCGGGCGGAGCCTTGGTTGAGTACTGATGTGGAGCGCGACATGAAAGCAGATCCATTTTCCCCTCTTTCATCAGTGAAACTAATCATGAAAATGAGGGGCAGGGCTTGCAAAATAGTTCTGATTGGCTCTCTTCCACTGAAAAGGTCCTGGGTTACTAGCAACAGACATACATAGGAAAATCATAGCAACCTTAATGCTGCTCAAGAAGCTGGAGTCATCAGTATTCCGTCCTTGTCAGAGAAACTCATCCTTCACACTTGGCTCTTGCCTGGAAGACCTTGTGAGAAAAGAAGTTCTACACTCAAAAGGATCTCAATAGCTACATGGCTTCTATTTGGAAGGCTTATGGAGAAGTGGCATATTTTCACAAACTGATATGTCACATTAATGACATCACACCAATCTCTTTATCCATCACCCATTTTGTCTACCTTCCTTCTTTTCCTCTTTGAGAACAAATAGCTAGACCTATCGTTACCATTCCATAATTTCAGATATCATGGAAGAGATGATATTGGTCTTTCTAACTTGTCCAGCCGCTCTCTCTGTTTTTTCCTGAAATGAAGACTCTCCTGGGTTTTGGCATGACTCAGCTTGTCAAGATTTGAGCCCCTTTCTTCATCCTTGCTGAGAATGTTATCATGAAAGACTTGCTTCCCGTTTAGCACTACTTTTAGCTTGCATGGTGAGTAAGCGTCATATGCAGTCTGTGGATCTGAACTACATGTATTTTCATCCTGATATCCGAGTCATACTAATGATGCATGCTGGTTTCATATCTAAACACAGGCTACCATCTCCTCAATCAACCTGTCAAGAAAGGTGAAGCTGCACTCACATGCTATGTGAGGCACACAAAGACTGTGCACAGAAGCCATCAAAGGTTCTTCCTATTGCTTTAGGTGGGAAAGCAAGACATAACCCCACAAACACTGGCTACTTGGCTAAGATGGGTTATTAGACTGATGTACTCTGGACAGGGTCAATTCAATCTCAATAAGCTTTAAACCATAGGAAATCATAGCAACATCCATGCTTCTCTAGAAGTTGAGGTGATCAGTATTACATCAAAGGTTCTTCCTATTCTTCCTACTGGTTAAGGTGGGAAAGCAAGACATAACCCCACAAACACTGGCTACTTGGCTAAAAGTGGATATTAGATTGGTGTACTCTAAACTCTCACAGAGTCAGTTACATCTCAAGAAGATTTCAGCTCATGCTATACCAGTGATCTCCATGGACCAGGCCTGTTGAATGTAGTACATAGTGGAGTCAGCTGACTGGTATGTTCAGCTTGCTTTCTCTAGTTGCAATTTTACATGACATTGCTTGCAAAGAAGAGAACTGAATCTCATCAGGCATCTGGTAGCTGACCAGACATTTAAACATTTCCGTCTTCTCTTACCTATTTCTCATAATGTTTATATGATCGATTAATGTATTTAACAGAGAAAGTTTTGTACTATGTTTCTCTGATAATACCTGATGACATTATTATCAATCCCTCCCACCTTTCCTTACAAATGCAAGTATCATGTTTTAAGTTGTTTCTCAGGCTTAAAACGGTTAACATCTTCAATATGGGCAGACTTCTAGCAGGGGAGTTAATTGGCAAGATATATTTTGATCAAGACATTTTTCAACTTTACAGAAGGGCTGGATTTGAAGGTAGCAGTGATTATTTCCTATTGATATTGATAAGATAAGTATTATTAGAGAGTTTACTAAAAAGTTTACTTTCTCAGAAGATATGCCTGTGCTCCAAAGTAATCTATTTTGAGAAACTGGTGACAGACAGGAATCCACCAAAATATTAGGCCCCCCCCTCAATTCTGACCAATAGGTGAACAGAGAATACATGCATTCATTGAAATTTTTTTAATTAATTCAAAAGAGTCAAGAAAAGTTTGTTACAACTTCAGAGACAGAATTTAAATCTGATTTTGCTCTACCTTAAGCTTATCATCATGATAGATGCGTTTTATAAAATATGACAGCTGCACATATTAATAAGATTACCTTAGTATTACCTTGCATCTGATTGGCTGAGCTTGATACCTCTCTTGGTCTAGAGACTGTATTTCATCCAGTTTCTATAAAGCTTGGTAAATGGTTTAATTATATGACTTTGTTTATACAATGCACATTAATTATGCATTTATATTTAGAAGGAAAGATAGGTAAAACCAGTATGATATAGAGTTTGAGAGATAGTTTACATAGGATGTTTTCTTACAAAACTACATCAGACTGCTTAGTGAAATAGTCACTTGTGAAATTCTGAGAGGAGAACAATAATGGCCCACTTAGGTCTCTTCTTTGTTTCCAGCTGTTTGTTCTTTTGAGTTTTTCAGGGATTGCATGCAACAAAGAAACTTGGTCAATTGAACTGAGTATCCAAGTAATTTTTACCTGCTTATGGTTATGTATTTTATTATAACCCCATCATAAGGTGGACCATATTATGTTTATTTTATTATAACCCCATCATAAGGTGAGCCATATTATGTTTATTTTACTATAACCCCATCATAAGATGGACCATATTATGTTTATTTTATTTTTTCTTCAGTATATTACCCACTTTATTTCTCCACTTTAACTTAAGTTCTTAACTATCTACATTTAATGAATGGTGTGGATGGTTCCACTTGGGTCAAGGCAAAAGCATTCAGTGTTGGGGTCAAGGTCACTGTGGCTGAAATAACACTGTAGCATTAGATCTACATCACATACCTGGACCAAATTTTGTGGCTGGCTTCCACAGAAATGTATAAATTTATGGGTCATAAGCTCAAAGGTCAATGTCACTAATAGGCCAAATTGGTTACAATGCAGTAACATTAGTTTGACATCAAAGAACTAGACCAAACTTTGAGGATGGCTTGCACTTAGAGTAAGCAAGAAATCTTTTAAATTTTTGGGTCAAAAATTTAAAAGAGTCAAGGTCACTGTGACTGAACAAAAAAAAACGATTTAAGTTCTTAACAATGTACTTTCACCAGAATGTGTGCATGACATATGTTGAGTGGGAAAGAAGCCTATTGACTCATTGTCAAATATCAAGATCACTGTATCTGAAGGAAGAAAAATAGTGTATAGCTTACATTATGGACTGCTTTCTAGCATCCATCTGTCTATACATCACCTATTGTTATCGCGCTCCACCAAAACTACTTGGAGGATTACCATGAAACTTTACACACACATTAATTCATTTCAATGTCTAGTTGGGCCTTGATGAAAATGGGTCCAATATAATGTTCAATATGGCAACCAAGGTTGATATCTTTAAAATCTTATTACCATGTCTCTCAAATCATTGTCATATCAAGGTTTTCAACTGAAAATACTTCTTATGGTGTCTAGTTGATTCTACATTAAACTGATACTGGTCTGACATCCAGTATGGCCACCTTGCTTACTATCTTGAAAATCTTGTTATTCCTTCTTAGAGGATGGTCATTTTCATGTTTGATTTTTACCCAAAGGTGTGTTAAGATGTCTGGCTAGTCCTAAATGAAAATTGTGCAAACCTGATGGCAAAATGGCAGCCATTTTAGTAAATCTTTTTATGACTTATACTCTCATACTCACGTCAACATGAAGTTTTCACTAAAAGTCTTGTTATGATGCCTTTCTGGTCCTAAAGAAAAAGAGTGGTAATTTGATATTCAAATTTCATGGCTATGGTTGCAGTTTTGAATGTTTTAGCACTGCTTCTTCAGATCTGATAGTTATTGACATTTGGTTTGTACTAAAGACATTTTTTTATGATATCTCATTAGTCAGAAATGAAAATGCTGCTGATCAGGTATATAATATGGCTACCATGGTAACCATCTTGAGAGTTATTAGGAACCAATACATGTATTATTGAATGAAAGACTTCTTATAAGATTTAGTTGGTCCAAAAAAAAAAAAAAAAGTTGTGCTGATCAGTCACAACTATATTAAAATCTTGCTATCACCACTCCACTTAAATGCATGGTCATATCAACATGGGGGTTTCATTAAAACACTAATCATATTATATTTACTTGGTCAAAAATGAAAATGATGCCAATATGACCTCTTTTATAAATCTCATGGCAACTACCTCTCCTAAATGGATGGTGAAAACAACATTTAGATAAAAATACTTCTTTCTTGTAGTATAGTTATCCAATGTTAAAATAATGCCAATCTGACCTCCCCCATGGCTGTTTTGGTGGGCATTCTGAAAATACTTTAATGGCAACTTCTGCTGAACAATAGTCTTCTCAGCATGGCATTTTCACTACAATACTTGTATAGTAATAGATAGCTGGTACTGGATAAAAATGGTGTTCATCAGATGTCCATCATGGCATCTTTACATTGATTTCAAAATCATATTACTACTACTTATATTATATGGATGGTGGCATTAACATGTGGTTTGCACACAAATAATATTGAATTGGTTCTGAAAATGAAAATGATGCAAGTATAACCACCAGCACATCAGCACTTTTGTGAAGGGCTTTTGAAAACCAGACATAATTGACTTTACAGTTAATTCAAATGTTATTGCTTGCATTTTTGTACCTGGCTGAACTTATAAACACTGAAATTTGTACATATACAAGTGAATTCAATTGTATATGTACAAATTTCAGTGTTTATAAGTTCAGTTAGGTATAAAGACTTTGCATTTAGTTGCATTCCAGCAGACAAGTTCGAAGTACTCTGACATTGATTTTAAGGTCGAAGGCCTTAGTTCAAATTTTAGTTGCACTGGCTTGTGAGTATGATATATATCACAAACATGAGTAAGATTGAAAGTTTTTTCAAACCCAATTTGTGGATATATCTGACAGTTGCCTTGAATGATGCCACTTGGATAACTTGGATATTTTAAATAAAAAAATGGCTTTAAACAAACTTATCATATTGGTATATTTTGACATTGTCTGTCAGTGATTTTCTATCCATATGTGGTTCAAGGTCAAAAGTAAGTATGTTAGTATGTGTGACACAATTACCCATGTGGGAAAGCCACCTAAAATAGATTTAACCTTGGAATGTACTTATTCCACAGGAGTGTTGTCTCTGACATGGTGTTACAAGTCTCATGAAGCCTTTTGTATCTGCTATGTTTTGTTGATTTTGCTGTTAGAAAAGGAATGAAAATCACTAAATGTTTGCTATAAAGAATTAATCAGCTAATCATTTCTGCTGTGCAGTGATGGAATCACATCCCTGGATATGAGGTTTGGAGGACATCCATAGTGTTTTACTGCTGTAAATTAAGTGAACATATTGCCAGTAGAACCATCAATATTGCTTCCAACACATGGTTTAAACAGATGTGGTACAAAATCTGTCATTCTGTGAAAAATGATATTCATGATCTGTCTTTCTGTGAAGCATAATATATCAAAAGTACCGTAATGTCACAGTGATGTCAGTCATAAACCAAAACTGTATTGTAAATTTAAATGCCACAGATATGTTACATTTGACCAGTTAGAAGCCCTGTTTAGTTTGTATATATTTAGAATATATTTTTAAACATTACATGTATTTTTAACCTAAATAAAATATGTTTACAATGGTATTCATTTAGACATTAATCTTATGGCATTAAAAGCTATGGGCAGGAATGTGTTAAGCATTGTTCTGCCCAAGAAGTCTAATCCTCTCTAAAGAATTTTAGCCGTCAGCCTATGTGATCTCTCTCTGTCCATCTGATCTCTGCATTTTCATTTTTTTTATAGTGAATCACAGCATGCTTGATTTAAATGCAATACCAGTCAAGCGAGATATCCACAATTATACAATTAGAAATCTGGAACCAGGAGGACGCTACAAAGTTTGGCTTACAGCGAGGACATCAGCAGGGGAAGGACCACCCACAGATCCAGTTGATACATATATTTACATGAAAGGTATTTACTCATTATGAGTATTTTTGTACTTCAATGCAAGGTATTTACTCAATACTGGTAATTTTGAATTCACATACAAGGTATTCACTCAGTACTGGTATTTTGTATTTACATACAAGGTTTTACTCAGTACTGGTATTTTTGAATTTACATACAAGGTATTCACTCAATATGAGTATTTTTGTATTTACATACAAGGTATTCACTCAGTACTGGCATTTTTGTATTACATATAAGGTATTCACTCAAAACTGGTATTTTTGTATTTACATGCAAGGTATTCACTCAATCCTGGTATTTTTGTATTTACATACAAAGTATTAACTCAATATGGGTATTTTTGTATTACATACAAGATATTCACTCAGTATGGATATTTTTGTATTTACATACAAGGTATTCACTCAATACTGGTATTTTTGTATTACATGCAAGATATTCACTCAGTATGGATATTTTTGTATTTACATACACGGTATTGACTCAGTGCTGGCATTTTTGTATTTACATACAAGATATTCACTCAATCCTGGTATTTTTGTATTTACATACAAAGTATTAACTCAATATGGGTATTTTTGTATTTACATACAAGGTATTGACTTATTACTGGCATTTTTGTATTACATGCAAGATATTCACTCAGTATGGATATTTTTGTATTTACATACAAGATATTCACTCAATACAGGTATTTTTGTATTTACATACAAAGTATTAACTCAATATGGGTATTTTTGTATTTACATACAAGGTATTGACTCAGTACTGGCATTTTTGTATTACATAAAAAGTATTAACTCAATATGGGTATTTTGTATTTACATACAAGGTTTTACTCGGTACTGGCATTTTTGTATTACATACAAAGTATTAACTCAATATGGGTATTTTGTATTTACGTACAAGGTATTGACTCAGTACAGGCATTTTTGTATTTACATACAAAGTATTAACTCAGTATGGGTATTTTTGTATTTGCATACAAGGTATTGACTCAGTACTGGCATTTTTGTATTGCATGCAAGGTATTCACTGAATACTGGTATTTTGTATTTACGTACAAGGTATTCACTTAGTATGGGTATTTTTGTATTTACCATATTTATCAAATGATAAGTCCATGCTTGATGATAAGCCACCCCATCATTTTTAACAAAATGTTGATAACCACTTGTACTAATGATAATAATTTTCTACAAGGAATTATTGGCATGACTGCCATTAAAATTTGACTTTTTAAAAAAGAATCTAATTGCTATAGGGAATGAGTTATTAAAAGTACAACAGTGTACCAGTATTAACCACAGCTACTTGCAGAAATGACCAGTTTGTATGGGAATTTCAGTATCTGACATCATCTGTGACAAGATATACTTCTCTAGTTTTTTTCAGATGGCATTATTAATTGCATCTGTAGCTATAGCTAAAAATTATATCAAGTAAGCAACCTGAAAAATGGATGAAGAAATTTGCTTTACATGATCTTAAAGAATTCCATACTGTTTTTCCTCTGTTAATGCAGGCATTACTGATCCTCATGATGTTAAATCTGTCACCATTTTGTTCCATGGTTTCTCCATGCAGGGCTGTGCAAGGTGCAAACGTTTCAGCTATTTGTAGTCTGTTACTATTTCAGCAGTTTGTTTTAAACATTTTATTCACTTTCATAGTTCTTCCATTTACCAAAGGACATTTACTAATTACTTCAGGAACAAAATCCTGATTTCAGATTATGATGGAAGTGACAGTAGTACATGACTGTAAAAGAGTGACTACCCTTCAGGATTATGACAGTTTCTGGCCATTTTTCTTGGTGCTGAAGGTTTTAGTTAAAAAGCGATGGGTTGATACAATGTTGATGAATTAGTTGATGGGCTGATATAATGTTAATAAATAGGTTCATGGGTTGATATAATGTTAATTAATGAGTTGATAGGTTGGTATAATGTTAATAGGTTGATGTAATGTCAATGAATTACTGATGGGTTAATATAAAATCAATGAACTTATTTATATCAAGAACAAAAATTAAGATATAAGGTTCATGAACTTACTAGATCAAGAACGTACCAACATACAAGGTCAGTGTGTTTAGCAGGTCAAAAGACAAATTAAGATATATCATTAATGCACTTTATTATTCAACTATATTTGCATGATACCAGTTTTCATACAGGTTATTTATACAAGATCTACATTTATTAGTGTGAATTCACTTTTATTTGTGAGATACCAGTTTTTATGGATCTCATACAGGGTTCCTACATTCAAACAGGGTTCTTACACAAGATTTAATTCACAGCATCATGTCTTTAATACTTTATTATCAGCACCTGCCCTAGGGCAAGGTGAATGAGGCAACCGCCTTGGGCCCTGTGTTTCTCCGCAATGCAGTTATTTTGCTTGGGGCTCCACACTTGCTGCTTTGGGTCCCACATGCTACCTTGGGCCCGCACATCCTAGGACTGGACGTGTTTATTACTAGCAGTCAAAATATTCTAAAAATTTCCTGTCAGTGAAAAATAATGATCACAACATTAATTCAGTTTTTATATCTTTTCTTTTCAGAATTCCCATTGTGGGCCAAGGTTATGATTGGAGTAGGATCCCTTATTCTTTCTCTGATTATTCTCTTTTGTGTTGTGTAAGTAATTTGCAAGTATTAATGTCTCCAGTTTTACTTGTTTGTTTTGTGTACGTAATTTACAAGTATTAATGTCTCTGGTTATACTCATTTTGTATTGTGTAAGTAATTTGCAAACATTAATGTGCTACAGTAATCATTTTTACCAATAATAGTCAAAGACCAGAAGAGTTTATGGGATGGCTTGTTGTCCATCATCTGTCGTCTGTCATAGGATTGTTATCACAACTCCTAAACTACCGAAAGGATTGCCATGAAATTTGTATAAACATTCATAATAATGTCTTGTTGGTTCTAAATGAAAATATAACTGCTGTAACATCAAATATCACCACAACTGCAACCATCTTGAGAATCTTATTGTCACTAATCCTCCTGAATTAATAGTCAATCAAGATGGAGTTGTCACTAAAAGACTTCTATGATGTCAAATTGGTCAAAATTAAAATGGTGCCAATCTGATGTCCATTATGGCTGATATCTCAGTAACATCTTGAAAATCATGTTACCACTACTCCTCTAAAATATAAGGTCATATCAACATGGGGTTTTCACCTGAAGGCTTTTTAAGATGTCTAGTTGGTCTTAAAATAATTGTTCTTCTCAGACATCAAACATGGCCTTCACACATCAGTCTTAAAATCTTGTTGTCAGTGCTCTTCCTTTATGGGGAGTCCTAGTGATAATGGAGACTTCACTAAAAGACTTTTTATCAATGTCTAATTGGTCTTAAATAAAAATTGTACTGATCTGACATCCAATGTGGCTACTTCATCAGCCCTCTTGAAATTCTTGTTACTGCCACTTCTGAATGGAAAGACATATCAGCATGAAGTTTTCTCTAGAAGACTGCGTATTGTATCTAGTTTGTCCTAAATAAAACTTGTGCTGATCTGACATCCAACATGGTCATCACAGCAGATATCTTTAAAATCTTATCACTATTTGTCCTGGATGGAAATTAATATCAACACTGGGTTTTTACTAGAAAACTTCTTAGGATGACTAGTTAGGAAGACTAGTTGGTACCAAATGAAAATGATGCTGATATGAATTGTCCAATATGAATGTGATGGCAACCATCTTGAAAATCTTGTTATTGCTAATACTTCTAAATGGAAAGTCATATCAAAATGGGTTTTTTGCCAAGAGACTAATTATGATATCTGGTTGGTCCTGAATGAACGTTGTGCCAATTTGACATTAAATATGGCTGCCACAATGAACATACTAAAAATCTTGTTACTAAATAGATCATCACATAAACATTAGGTTTTCACCAAAGTCTTCATATGGTGTCTTTGTCCTAAATAAAAATGGCATTCATCCTTCATCCAGTATGGCTTTCACAGTGTCTAATTTGAAAATATTATCACTCAAGAATATCAGAGATGGTTTCAACTCTCAGTAGTTGAAAAGAACAAACTGATCTTATCTTCAAATTCAATGAATGCCTGGAAATTCTTTACAGACAGTAAAGTACAAGTCCCTTCAAAGGACCCATTTTCGGACAGCTGATGTATTCCTCTTGCTATCTTTAAGTGTGTGTACATGTATGTGTGTTGAGGAGAAGAGGAACCAGAATTACTATAATCCTTTGTGTGTGTGTGTGTGTGTGTGTGTGTGTGTGTGTGTGTGTGCATTGAGAAGGTGGTGAACCAGACTTACTGTAATACTTTAAGTGTGTGTGTGTGTGTTTGTTTGTGTGTGTGTTGAGGGGGTGGTGAACCAGACTTACTGTAATCCTTTAAATGTGTGTGTGTGTGTGTGTGTTCATTGAGGAGGTGGTGAACCAGACTTAGTGTAATCCTTTAAGTGTGTGTGTGTGTGTGTGTGTGTTGAGTGGGTGGAGAACCAGTCTTACTGTGATCAGTATAGCAATATACCATACGTACCTGCTTGTAAGTAGAGTTCAACTGCAAACTGCACTGTTCCAGATCTGCCACCACATAATATGCATGGTCTATGCAGTTTTTAAAGAGTAATCAGTAGAACAAACAACACAGACCCTGATCTGCAGGTGCATTATGCTATGGCAGTACAAGATCTTCGTTTGCAGTTTGCCTGGACATATAAGCAAGTACATATGGTATCTGCTAAAATAAAAAAATGTATTTCTCACCTATTTTTCTTTGACACAAGCACCTAAAACATTACCTGGCATACTTTGATTGCACTCACTGCCCACTCAGCCAGAAATGACCCAACTAAAAATGAAATAAACATTTAAGATTGGCAGTCAGCAGCACTGGTGGGGCCTTAGATTCAGTCTAAGCAACTTATATCCTGGATTTTTCAGAGATCAGGACACCTAGCAAGTTTTTTCTTTGCTTACCACATACAGGACAAAGACTGTATCAGTAATATTCAATATTTTCTTACAAATGTTGTGAATGAAAAATGATTTTTTAAATTTAATTTGTAGGCATACTGTTTATGATATGGAGAAGTTTTCTTTATGCTAAATTTTTTAAATTTCCACATTTTAGAAATGTTTATTTTGCATATTACTGATTCTGAGTTTTAATTTGAGGAATAGTTCATAAGACCTGCACATTGTTTCATGATGTATGTATGTATGTATCAAACCTCTGAAAACTCATGTATATTCAAGACATGTCTAATGGTAATAATTTTGGGGCCAACTGTTGTCAGACATTAATAGTTTTGAATATAAGTTTTGTTCTTTCTACTATATTTAACTTCACTTATGTAAAATCAAATAGTTTCAAACCTCTGATCTGACAAAACAAGGATGGGATGGTTATTCCTTGGTATGAGAGGTGTCAGGCTGCCACTAGCATTATGTTTGCTCACAAATCCTCTCTATGAATTTCCACCAAGACACTGCCATGCATGAGTGATCTCATCTATTCCGCTATGCATACTGTAAAGCATCAAACAGAATCTCCACTTTAAATTGTCAGCATTGATAAAACAGTACCATTGTGGTTTTCTTCCAAGTATAAAGTAACAAGAAAATATAGGAAAGTAAAGATCTATCGAGCGAACAAAGCACTCATCCAAGTTTTATGAATTGTACTGTTCAGCGATAAAAACAGCCAGTCAAAAAAGTTTGATAGCATGATTCGCCATTGAAGTATATAACAATTAATAGCACCAAGGAAAGATAGACTACTATTATTTTCAATACATTAGGATACAGATAACATTAACCATCATGAATGAGAAAAAGAGAGGTGATCTTGATCAACATTGTAATCTAAAGAAATACAGAAGTTTCAGCAGCAAATGATCAAGCTTGTTGTCATGTTTCAGATATGACATAACATTAAATGTGATGTTTTTCAAGCAATGAACAAACTTGTCAGTCTGCACTTGTTGACCCATGTGGGATGAAATAATCACAAGCCTAGCAGCAAAGAAGATGTCTATTACTACAGACCCATATCTACCTTACCAACTTTGTCCAGACTACTTGAAAATATATTCAAAACAATCATTTGATATACCTATCAAACTATAACTTCATTCATAAAAACCAATCAGGGTTAAGAGAAAATTGTGAGGCATTCTTGGTCTCCATGATAGATAAATGGATTATTACCTTAGATCAAGAAAAATTAGTTGGATCCATATAAGTTGATCTTAGAAAAACTTTGATCTTGTTGATCATGATATTCTTATCAACAAATTAAACATTTATCAATGTGACAATACAATGATTGATTGGTTTGCATCATATCTAGCAACAGAAAACAGTGTGTCAAAATAAATGGAAGGTTTTTTAAAGAAGAACCAATTACATGTGGAGTATTGGAGGGATCAATCCTAGGCCTGCTTCTCTTTCTCATTTTCATAAATGATCTACCACTGAAAATAGGCAACCGTATTTTATCTACTGATTAATATGCAGAGGATACCACTTTATCAGATTTCAAACAGCCAAAATCAGACCTAGAATGTTTCTCTTTAGATGGCCTTAGATAGAAGAGATTGTTGGTGTATGGAATATGGCATGAAAGTAAATGCACACAAGACTAAAGTATTAATGATTACTAACAAACAAAAGAGAGCAAAATTGAAAATAATAATTTGAATCTAAGTTCAATCCAATTGGAATGCAATTTGCCTACAACACAGTAATAGTTATTAGGGACATCTTGGTCCATGTCCAAACTCCATTAAGTGCATGCATTAACTTTAGTATGGCATGTTGTTACTGATGTTGGAACATTTACCACTAAATCAAGATGTGTTACAAGCAAAATTGTTTATACTCAGACCTTCTATTACCATGACATTTCTATTTTAAAAATTTAAACATTATAAATTTACTCCTTTTTACTTGATTCTTTTTTGTTACAAAGTCTGGTATAATCTAATGCTTGTTTGACTTCTCTGTATTCAGGATATAGTGTGGTACTGCTATGGACTCAATGACCAAAATTTGACAAATTAGGCAAAACAAAAAAGATAAAAATTTGGAATTTTCAGTATCCATTGACTGAAAAGTTTATACTTGAATTGGTCTGTTTAATGTACACAGTACAAAGTTTAGTATTGTATTTTTATTTCCATTTTAAAACAGTACCACTGGACAAAATTAAATGGTCGGTTTAATGTACACAGGACAGAGTTTGGTATTGTATCTTTGTTTCCATTTTAAAACAGTACTACTGGACAAAATTAAATGGTCTGTTTAATGTACACAGTACAAAGTTTAGTATTGTATTTTTATTTCCATTTTAAAACAGTACTACTGGACAAAATTAAATGGTCGGTTTAATGTACACAGTACAGAGTTTGGTATTGTGTCTTTATTTCCATTTTAAAACAGTACTAAATGCACAAAATACCATGAAATGACACAATATCTGTAATTTACATAAACTTAATCTCATTATTCTGTGTTTAATTGGTGTTGTATTACTCTGTGTGTCCAATAAGCAATTTAAAAAAATCCAATTTCCACTCTTCTGCACACATATAGGTAATGGCCAATCAAAAACAGTGTCTCTATTATAATTAAGCAGCTGGCAAAGATAAAATCTCTCAGAAATAGACGTATTTGGATACAATCACAAGTAGCAAAAAAAGTGTTTCCTACCCCCATTTCAAGTAAAAATGAAAGAATTTCCCAGGAAAAATGAGTTAATATTACCCAGTCCAACAGAAATATGATCTGTAAGTCTCTGATTCAACTGTTTAATGGCCTTAAAGTATGGATTTTTCATTAAGCTTTTTAGTTTATCTTAGTACCTTAATTTCACATTTTGATTTTTCCAGTAAATTCCATCACTATCTCAAGAGCCGACAAGAAGCATTTAGCTTGATAGAGGTATGACATTTGTTTTTCTCTTGCCAACAACACTGGGAGGGAAAATCATATTTTGCTTGTTCCTGTGTTAAATTTGTATGTTAGTAAAGTTGTTCATGTTGATGTTACTGTGTAATACATGTTTAGATCCTATGCCCTAATGGAGAAAGACTACAGTGAATTCTGTCTTGGCAGACACATTGAATCAGAGAAACCTGTTTATAATGGACTTTTTTGTCATCTCTCTAACATTCACACATTTGTAACCTCTCTATACAGGACATCTATTTATAATGGATATCATTTATAAATCTTTTTTTCTAAGTGTCCCACATCTTTGTTACCTATATACAAGGGTCACTTGTTTAATATGGCAACAGTTATGAATTCTTTATGGACAGGTTTCACAGTCATTGCAAGCTTGTAAAAAATGTAAGTTTTGTCATTTGAAAATAGTCTTGGATAAATATGTAAACTTAATTGATTACAGTAGAATTAGTCAAGACTTGTCCAACATTACCAAGGTTACATCTTACACATAAAATTTTGTTTGACCTTTTATACATATCAGGAAGAGTTCAGGTTTGAAGACATTTAACATAATATATAAATCCAGTTGAAATAGAAATGTCTTCCTTAAAGGTGACATATGTAAATCCAGTTGAAATGGAAATGTCTCCCTTAAGGTTGACATACATAATCCAATTGAAATAGAAATGTCTCCCTTAAAGTGGAGATAATCATATATAAATCCAGTTCAAATGGAAATATCTCCCTAAAGTTGACATATATAATTCCAGTTGAAATAGAAATGTCTCCCTTAAAGTTGACATATGTAAATCCAGTTGAAAGGGAAGAATCTCCCTTAAAGATGACACTTCATGGCTTGAAGGGATTAATTTGGGAGTGAATGCTTGTTAAATGTAAACTTTATATTAAGTGAATTTATGAACATTTTATGACCATAATAAGTTCCTTGCAGTAAGTTTTGCATTTTATAATAAGTCGTATTTGTTTAACATTTTCATATTCTGTGCATTTACTTTCCATAACTCCTTTAAGTTGCTATTTAATTTTGTTGAGAGTTATCACATACACATGACTTTTGGTATGTATAAAACTTTATGATGGTAATGTATGCGTCAAATACAACATGATGTTTTGTATCTATAAGACTTTATGATGGTGAAGAATGTGAAAGTTCTCTGATGGTATTTATTATATTTCTTTACAACATTCTGTTTCAGGTTCCACACACGAGAATGCCATTCATGAATGGTTACGATTATGTAGAGGTATGATAATGATATTTCTCAACACGGTCTGATCTCATAATAATCGGGGAATATTCCCTTTTGACAGGCAGGCCTGACTAATGGATAAGATATTTGACTGTACTAACAGCTTACTTCTACGCCAGGGTTATCCCCATGATGTTTTTAAAATGCATTTTGGACTTGGGCATTTCAAGTCCATGACCACTGTAATTTTTAATGTGCATTTTTAAGTGGCACTGGTTTCTTAAGGCATGATATGCTCAAAAGGTTTGGGGAGAACACTGCATATTCATCACTGTATAATTAACATCCATATTTTATCATGTATGACTGACACCCAGTTTGGAACATATTGGACACAGATCTGCCTTGGTGTAATCATTTAACATGCAGGTAGATCTGAGTCTATACATTGTATGTTCTATCTGTGATTTCAGGTGAACAATATAGACCCCGATCTTGTGGTGCTTTATGTGACAGTGACAGATCTCAGTCTATACAGTGTAGACCATGATCTTCTGCTGCATTATGGGATAATGGCAGATCTCAGTCTATACAGTGTATGTTCCATCAGGGAACAGTGTAGACCCTGATATTCTGGTGCATTATGTGACAGTGGCAGATCTGGATCTTTGCTGCTTATAGTTTGAATGTATTAATTTACACTAGTTGATACAGTATAAACAATTGTACCAAATCTGATGTCCCATAATGCACCGGCAGATAAGGATCTATGCTATTTGTCAAGAATTAGTTTAAAAAACCCAATGTAGACTGTGTGACATGTCCTGTGATGACAGATCTGGATCTAAAGGGTTTGTAGTTGAATGCCTATTAGTGTGTATCACCTCTGATGTTACAATATGATATGATACACATGTCTCATGATGTCACAATACAATATGACACACATGTCTCATGATGTCACAATGCAATATGATATGTATGTCCCATGATGTCACAATATGATATGATTCATATGTCCCATACTGTCACAGTATGATATGATACATATGTCCCAATATGAAATATATCCTGATAGATATCCAAGTTTATTATTAAGCCAATGTTATTAGGAATTATGACATAGTAATTTTTCCAATGGCAGTGGCAAAAGTTTCTTCAGGTTTTGATTCAAGTTTTTCATGGACGCATAGTTTTCCTAAACCGCTTGATAGATTCTCATCATATTTGACATGAATAATTATGAAACTCAGACAGTTCATATAAAGTGATTGCTCACCCCTTTTCTTTGGAGTCAAGGTTACAAAGAAAATTTGCATTTAGGTTTTGGATTAAGTTTTCTCATCGGCTTAATTTATTTCCTCAATTCTTTAAATTAAGGTAGATTTACCAAAATATCACAGCTTACTTGTGTTTGCATTTGTTGTTGCATAATTTTTCTGATCTCAGAGGACTCAAATCATGATTTTTAATGGAGTCATGAATCTGAGTTTGATCATTGTGCTCAGATAGCCTCATGACTGGTTCTGCTCTTCAGTTCATAATTTGCACATGGTTTTGAAATTGAAGAAAAGAGAATTTCCCAGGTTTTCCTCACTGGTTTTCTGGTTAGTTTAGTAAAGATTGATATCTAGGTATTAATTCCCTTAATTTTGATGTGTGATTGTTTGGTGTAATTTGAGTAATGTGTAATACTAGATATAAAGAAATTTCAGTTAAAGTATATGACAGTAGCATCGAGGTATACCAACATTCTCGCCCTTGTGCTTGTTGCAAATGCACACAGCTTCACCTTAGAGTTTCAGAAGTGTATAATAACTGTAGGGTGGAACCTGTGGTGTCATGATTTGTATGTTCAGATGGTGTTTTAAATATGGTGTCATGATGTTTATGTTCATATGGTGTTTTAACTATGGTGTCATGATTGTTATGCTCAGATCATGTTTTAACTATGGTGTCATGATTTTTATGCTCAGATGGTGTTTTAACTATGGTGTCAGGGTTAATGGGACCTTTTCTGAATAAACAACTCTTACTTTTTTAGCAAAACAAAACTGTTCAGAATTTACAAGAATAAGAAATACAGAATGGTATTCAAAGTTTTATAGAATTATTATCAGTCACTTCAAAGATACAAAGAACTCACTATATTTCAAGGCGGAGAATAGTTTTTTTCAAAATTTATTTCATTCTTGATACAGATAACCACAGATTTAAAGACCATAGGAAAATGAACATTCATTGGAAACAATATGATCTCATTTCCAAGCTATGAATTTAAGCGATAGAGTATAATTTTTCTTAAACCTCAAATAATAATTGATGCCAGGCCATGAAAATAAATGAATTCATTGTCTTGGATGTTGACATCATGAATAAACATGTCCCAGTCATCACAGTTTTTTTAAAAATATAAATTCAAGGTCTGGTCTATACATTATAAAGCTATTATCAATTTGACAAAGGTGCAAGGTAAGGAAATCAAAGAATACAAAGAAAAACCACTAGCATTGAATAGATGACCATTTACCCCTTTTTTCTGCTGCAGTAGGAGATCTAGCTGGGTAATAAAGAGGTTCAAACCCTGCAACAGGATCATGTTTGATTGATTAGAGATACTGTTAATAAGTGGAAATATTTGGTTGCACTTTTCCAGATCCCATTACCTAACGGTAATATGCATCAACAGAATGGTCATGTGATAGTGGATGACCAATCAGATGAGCCCATTCCAGACATGGATGAGAGTGAAGAAATACCAGATGGAAATGCTCAAGTCAGCATGACTAACAATTCTTCCAGCAACAGTCTTTCATTGGATTTATGGCAAGGTGACCAGATACAAAAGCTGATGGATATGCCCTTTTTTGGCAATGGTCATAAGGATTATGGCCCCTATATCTCCAGTAATGATATGAATTCAGCATGCAGTGACATTGAGTCTGACATAGACACCAAGGATGAGAAAGAGATAAAGCCGGTTGCTTTTGTAGTGACAGTTGAACTTGGTCACCAGAATGCAAATCTACTGTCTGAAGGCTACTGCAGAGTTGTGGGTAATGGAAATGATGTTCCAAATGGTAAAACTAACACAGTGCTTTATGAGGATAGGCTTGATCACAAATTTTTCAAGTTGCAGGGTCAAGCAGTGCATTCGCAATCCATTAATTCTCTTCTGAATGATGGTCCAGAGCTACAAGGACTGAACCTTATACTGCTAGAAGACTGTAAAGGAAACATTTGTGAGAGGGACAAAGGTGTTCATTCTGTTTGTGTAAAAGATTCATCAAATTTGCCTCAAGAAAATGTAACCATTGAGAAGCAAATTGAACTGGGTTGGATGAAGTCCAAGGATGATTCTGAATCTGATGATTTAGCCCTTTCACGTGATGATTTGGCTGATGCTTTATCAGATGATTCTTTGTTATTATTTGATGAGATATGTAGAAACCTTGATAAGAAGACAAGTGGATATGTTCCTGCACATGAAGTACATGACGATGGAGAACCTTTTCTTAGTAGCATGAGACATGCTGCTTACACCCATCTCGATGAGGAC
This sequence comes from Megalonaias nervosa, assembly GCA_016617855.1. Classification (NCBI taxonomy): domain Eukaryota; kingdom Metazoa; phylum Mollusca; class Bivalvia; order Unionida; family Unionidae; genus Megalonaias; species Megalonaias nervosa. Next base: position 8,654 of record JAECUM010094154.1, on the reverse strand, counting down.
TCTTTGGGATCTGAATATGGACATGTAAAATCCGAAACTGCAAGTGTGAGATCTATAATGGATAATATGAGATCTGAAAATGATCTTGTGAGATCTGATGATGATGAAATAATTCCTATTGATTCTGTTAAATGTGATGATTACACTGTGATTACAAATGATAACAGTGTGAAAGCTGTGGGTGATCAAGGGAAATGTGGTGATAATTTTGAAAACTCTTATGTGGACTCTTTGAGGACCTTTGTTGTCCCAGGTACATTGTATGATGACAGTCCGAAAGTGGATGACTCTGATTCTACTGCTATGCACCATAATCAGAATATTGTACAAAATGGAGTTCCAGATAATCCAGATAATCCAGATAATCCACAGCAAGGAGATAATAATGGCCACCAAATAATAAAACATCCCTTTAGAAAGAATTCTGTAATGCCTCATGTCCAAATTGTTGTGCAAAATGGATTGGTCAGACTCCCCCTAGACATGAACCTAGTAAAGAAAGTTGGAAAGGATGGTACCAACAGAAATGGTTATATTCATTTACCGACTGCCTGTAGCCATGTAACAGTGGAAAATGGAGAAGAGGTTACGGATATTAGCAGCTAGACCAAAGTATTTGTTTGTAAAAATATCATAGCATTTTATCGCTCTGATTGACAGTGTCATTGATCAGAATTTTGAGGTATAGCCCTGTATCTGTCATGCACCATCCATTGTCCATCCTTTAGTCATGCAACATTTATCTTTTAACAGTTGCATGTTACCAATCTGACATCCATATTTTCTGATCTGAACTGTGATCTTGCATCAGAATGGCTGTCATTGTTACTACCCTGGAGGCCATATTTCTGATCCAGTTTTGATCAAACTTGGAAAATTTGCTGTATCATGAAGATACTGGATCAATTTGATAATGAGAAATGTCCTTTCGTATTAATGAGATTATTTTGCATCGGATTGGTTAATCTTACTACCACTCTGTCAGTAATATTTCTGATCTTAATTTGATGAAACTAAAATATAGGCTTATATCATCAAAATCTTATACCACACATTAATAAGGTAATCATGCATTTGATTGGCTGATTTTATTACCATTTAGGTGATCTTGCATCTGATTGGCTGATTTTATTATGACTTATTTGATCTTGGCTGATTTTATAATCACTTTGGTCTGAATTACAGATTATTATATGCTCATTTATTTCTCCATTAACTTTACATTGTCAGAATCGTGCAATATTTTATGATACTGAACTCATGTGCAACTTCATATTGAACTCACATGTGCCCAGTAGTGTATTAGGAACTACTTTGTAAACAAATCATATACACTCTCATAGTAGACGCTTTATGTTTTGGTTGATTAAGTTTGTTTCTGAATGAACTAAAGCAGATGTTTCGTGGACTGCCACATACCAGCTGCTTTGGCACATTCCACGTTAAATTTTTTGATACAATGTTTCGGATTTAGGCTAGCAATAGATGCTAGACAGGGTTCTTACAAATAACATGCAAGTGACAATGCATAAACTGTCTTCTTTAGCTGGTAATAAGAATGGCAAAAAATATACTTACAGTTTTACATCCTGAATTTCCTCAAAATGTACTTTCTTAGTTCTGCAAATCTGAATTACATGAGCCATGTCATGGGTTCTCAAGCTTGATTACACATTTTGAAATTGTACTGTAATTTCAACTATATTCCAAGTGCAATTACATCCTTTTTACTGCACTCAAAATGAAATAAACATTATATTCTATAGCATTTTTTTGATAATTGCAACTGAAAGACTTCATATTTTTCCCACATTATGATTTCAAACATTCAATGACAGAACAGAAACACACTTGCAGATGTCAACACGCTTCTCCCTCGCGGATTCAATCTGATGTATTTCATGTAGAATTGACACTGATAAATCAAGTCCATACTCACAAAATTTCATAGAATCAACAAAAATACCAAAATCTATTCATTCCAGATCAATTGGAAAAGTTGTTGCAATGCGCGTTCATTCACAATATGACTCCAAATTTCAATTTTAAGTAGACCAAAATGCCATTTTCTTTAGAAAATTATGTCTACAGTAGCACGCAACTAAGTTCAAATTTATCTGGGTGGAGTTATGTGTGCATTAATAATGTTGTTGTGTAATGATGAATCTGCGCTTGTGTATTTAGTTTGGAATACGGCATACATTCAGTTACTTTGTTTCTTGTAGTGTATTTTCATTTATATAATTAAGCCTTAGGTAGAATAAGAAAATGAGCATATAATAAAATGGTTACTGCATTTGTATGGGAAAATATGGACACGTTTTGTCAGATGGATATACTGCACTCTCAAGGTCGTGCAGTATTGCCATCCTAAAAACTTGTTTATATTTTCCCATACAGATACAGTAACCTATAATTCAAGTTAGAGTTTGTTCCACATTGGTCAATAATCTTGAAATATCTGCAGTCCTTGTTCGATGTTTAGGTGTAATGAGTTGTCTCTCCAGCTAAATTAGGGCAGTTTCAGTGATAATAAGGAAAAATGAGTATCAAATGTTCAAAATGGTCACCTTAAGATTTTTTCTTCATTATTTTCATATCAGATGATTAAATTACTGGTGAAATATTATTACAACCTTTTAAAATATTTAAAAGTTCTTTTTTTTTTTACATAAACACAATTGTATAATATGATTACAGCAGCCTTGAAAATAGGTTACAGGAAAAAAATATCAGCAACTGTTTCCATAGTAGATGTTATCTTTCATATGTTTATGAAACATTGGATAAAATGATTAATTTTATTAGTAATTGACCTGGATGTGGTCACTGAGTTATAAATCACCTCTGAATGGGTTCCAGAAATCCAGCTACTCTCTTTTTTCCAAGAATCATTTAAATCTAAATTGGAAATTCCATAGATATATGTAATTTCTGGCATTAAAGATTTTAAAATTAGCACCAGTATTGATTACAGACCATAAAATTTATTATTTTAGATTACACTTTCCTCCTTGAAGTAAAAATTAACACAAAACTTAACATTTTATTTTGATGATTATTGGACTGTATTGAAACAAAAGGGGTTTGGATGACTGGCATGAAATCATGGCAAAACAATATAACTTGCTTTTTGATCGGGGAAGATGGGTGTCTGTACACATGTCTCCATTTTAACACTGCATGATGATGTTCTGCATGTGTCACAAATGCATTATTTTAAATGTGACATGTATTGTTTTAAAAATCAGATAGTGAGTTACATTGCCAGGTAATGGTAATGTTTCAAGTTTTAGCTTCTGGAATTTTTGACCAAATGAGATTTCATTATCTTTGCAATCCTGGTCATTATTTCATGTTTTTCTCAATCCCACACTGGAGGTTGGGGCTTCCAATTTAAAAACTGACAGCAATCATATGGATGTGAATAGGGGCTTTGATATAAATATTATGCAGGTACAAATTGTAACAAATGAGTTGTTAATTATAATTATGACACAGAATTTTTTTGCAACAAGAAATCTTTAAATACTGTGAATTTATTTATTTTTATAATATCAGTGTAACTTTGCAGTTTGCAAATATGTTTTGATTTGCATTTCCATTCATGGATTGTGAAAGAGGTCCTATTGTTTCAATCAAAGGATCGTATTTGCTAATGGCTTCTAAAACTGATGGTTTATATGAAAGAAGGAAAATTATTAGTTTCATTCATAATAAAACAGAAACTAGGGGGGATATCTTGAAATGTTTTTCTGCAGCTTGAATCTGTAAATAAAATATACATATATGTGAAAACCCAATACTTATTGTCTAAAGTTGGATTGTTATAATTTTGTAAGAAAATGTACTTTCCAATATATGATGTGAATTTTATATTCTACTAAGTCTGTATGTTTTTATATATGTATGGAAATCACAACAAACTGTTTTGTTTATAATGTGGCAATATTAATTTATCATGATTATAAAAAGATGCTTTTTAGGTTGAAAAATACTTTTGATTTTTCTTATTTTGAATCTTAACTCTTACTTAACAATATTCATTCATATATTTAACAAATTGCAAATTAATATATTTTTAATTTCTTGAAGATAAGATCTAAAGTGATTTTTAGCTCATCAGCCAGAAGAGCTTATGGGATGGTCTGCCATCTGTCATCCATCATGTGTCATCTGTCGTCTGTCATCTGTTTCCACCGTGATGTCTGTCCACCACCTCTGCCATCTTGAAAATCTTGTTTGTTATCAACTGCTCCTTATGAATGGATGGTCACATCAACTTATGAATGAATGGTCACATCAGGATGTGGTGTTTACTAAAAGACTTCATATCATATCAAGTTGATCATAAATGCAAATGGTGCCAATATGACATTCAGTACAGCCACCATGGCATCCATCTTGAAAATCTTGTTCTTGCTACTCCTTCTGAACAGAAAGTTATATTGGTGCCATTTGAAAATCTTATTGTCACTACTCCTCCTCAATGAAAGAAATATTGCCATAGGATTTTCGTCCAAGACATCTTATGATGTCTAGTTAGTCCTAAATGAAAATGGTGCTGTTCAGACATCCAGGATGGCTGCCACAATGGCCTTCTTGAAAATCATGTTATCAGCACTCCTAAATGAATTGTCTTACTGGTATAGGATTTTACTGAAAGATGTCTCATGATGTTTGGTTGGTTATAAATGAAAATGGTCCTGATCTCACTTCCAATATGACTGTCACAATGGCTCTCTTGAAAATCGTGCTATAGCTACGTCTCCAAGACATATGGTTATATTAATATTCAGTTTTCACCAAAATACTTCTTATAATGTCCAGTTGGTTCTGAATGGAAATGGTGCCAATCAATATCCAGTATGGCCCCAGTGGAAGCCATCTTGAAAAGTTTTGATGTTGTTAGTTGAAAAAGATGAAAAGTCATATGAATATTGAGTTTCAACCAGAAAATTTCTCATGATGTCATGTTGATCCTAAATGATGGATTGTTGGTCCTATATGAAAATCGTGCACATGTGACATTCACAGCAGCTAATTTAAAAATGTTGTTTTTGCTGAAGACTATCAGATATGGTTTCAAAACTCAGCAGTTAAAGCGATAAAATAGTCTATTCTTGATTTCCTGGAAATTTTTTTGGCCAGTATAGTATCAGTCCCTTATAGGGATTCTTCTTTAAAGACACCTGCTACCAATCAGATTTGTTTATACCTTAATATCATTCATAAAAACAAAGCAAGCAAATGTTTTTGTTAAGATGCCATTATTATGAAAGCTATGTGTAGGTATTATTTGACAACTACTGAATTTTGCTATGCCTCTAATCATTTTTTAGTCTTGGAAAGTGGTTTTATTCTGATCAAGTAATAAAGGGTAGGACAAAACAAGGTCCATTATATTGCCTCAAGTCTGATCAAGTACTATAGGTAGGACAGAAAGGAGGCCCTTTTGCATTGCCTGAAGCTGATCAAGTACAATAGGTAGGACAGAAGGAGGCCCTTTTGCATTGCCTCAAGTCTGATCAAGTACTATAGGTAGGACAGAAGGAGGACCTTTTGCATTGCCTCAAGTCTGATCAAATACTATAGGTAGGACAGAAGGAGGCCCTTTTGCATTGCCTGAAGCTGATCAAGTACTATAGGGTAGAACAGGAAGCCCTTTTGCATTGCCTGAAACTGATTCACTGTTAATATTTTTATATAAAGAGGATGAATAACTGATTTACCTGACTTGAACAATATCAACACTATATTTCAAACAGAAGTATTTTTTTTCCGTGCAAGAGTTAAATAAACATCCATCCTAGGGTCAGTATCAGAATATTGAGACTCTCCATAAATAAAAATGCAATCCACATGGGGATATGTATAACTCCTGACCCCCAAGGGAGGAAGACAGACTGATTTTGTGATGTCCATCTGTCTGTCCATCAGTCATCCATCCCTGTTTCTGCTACATGTTCTAATATGCAAAATAACTTTACAACTTGGAGTTGACCCAAAGAAACTTTCATATTTAGATACCCTGATTGGTTCCCATGAACTGACTAGGTTCTGGTGACTAGGGCCTTTTTAAGAATTAGTTTTATAAATATTTCACTTTGTCAAGGCTTTTTGATGAAAACATTGTCAGCACACTTAAGGAAATGTAACTTGAGGCAGACAAATAAAATTTTATATTTATTTGTATTGTTATGTCCATTACCTAATCAAATTTTCAGGCCATTTTGTTTTGTGACATTAACCTTCTTAGCAAATTTGAAGAAAAACCACACAAGGTAGACAAATAAAATTTTGTATACACATCTGCATTATTATAGATGACCTGAGTAGATTATCGGGCCATTATAGAATTAGATTATCAGGCCATTATAGTATTCTTTCCACTTTTAAAGCACTTTTTAAAAACCTGTTGTCCTTTTTTCCAAGCAAAAACCTTATTAACATGTTTTTGCAAAAACCATTTGAGGTAGACAAGCAAAACATAGTATGCATATGTGTAGGCATATTCAGATGACATCATCCTATTTTATTATCATTATATCAGCTTTGTTTTCTTTAGCTTTCAACATTTTGGACTCTCACTTACCTACCTACAGTAAATCTTTTTCCAATATTTGCAAGGCCTAATTTTTCCATATGCTGTGACAATGAACTATTTCAATAACATAACAGGAAGACTAAAATCCTGATCTAAAAAATCAGCTACTTTCCATATCACAGTTTAAACAATTGTCGTGTTATTCACATTGCTAGATTTTTCCTTTCTATCAGATACATGTGTTACAAAATTACATTATTATGGTTGTGTTGGATGGATACATTTGTGCTATTTTTACCCCCAAAACAAATATGCCTCACCCTACATGTACCACACTGAACAGTCAGCTGCTTTACCCCACATGTACCACATTGAACAATCATCTGAATTACCCCACATGTACTACATCTAACATTCATCTGCCTTACCCCACATGTACATCTAACAGTCATCTGCCTCACCCCACATGTACCACACTGAACAGTCATCTGCTTTACCCCACATGTACCACATTGAACAATCATCTGAATTACCCCACATGTACTACATCTAACATTCATCTGCCTTACACCACATGTACATCTAACAGTCATCTGCCTTACCCAACATGTACCACACCTAACAGTCATCTGCCTTACCTTGCATGTACCACACCTAAAAGTCACTTGCCATACCCCACATGTACCACACCTAACAGTCATTTGCCTTACCTTGCATGTACCACACCTAAAAGTCACTTGCCATACCCCACATGTACCACACCTAAGTCATCTGCCTCAACCCAAAGTGCCACATCTAACAGTCATATGCCTTACCCCACATGTACCACACCTATAAGTCACCTGCATTATGCTGCATGTACCATACCTAACAGTCATCTGCCTTACCCTGCATGTACCACATCTAACAATCATCTCCCTTGTGCTACATGCACCTCATCTAACAGTCCTCTGCCTTACCCTACATGTACCACACCTAACAGTTAAGCTAATGGAAACCAACTTTTCATGGATGAATATGGTAACTTCAGAGAGGTGTGTTTTATGAACATATGTTGGAGAGATTTATCAGCTTCTGTCAACAACACTTAGATTCTTGAAAAAAATGTTAAAATACCTTATGTCATTTTTTTAATTGTCTTACATGGGTGCCAAGAGACTGCATCAGGTCTCAGCCACTTACTTTTTTTCCATCATGTTATATACTGTTATCTAAATCACTTTACTTCCATGTGCCATTCCAAAAATATGTATATGTATATCTGAAATGTTCCTTTTACAATGCTGCAGTTTTGTACCAGTATATTTTCTTCACACACCTTTTTATCCTAATGGGATTTATTTCATGAAAGTTAAGTTAGACCTACCAATTGAAAAATGCATGTATGGACTGGAAGCTGTTCTTGCAATGCAACAACTGATTTGAAATGTCATAACTACAGGATTCATGCTTGGCATAGTTTCCATGGCTGTTTTTAGTGGTCTCAAAATAACCTAAACCATTCCGTTAAGAACCCCACTGCCAGTCACACTTGGGGGCCATTTCTCATATGGCTCTTATGCTAACGTAGTCGCACTTGGGGGCCATTTCTCGTATGGCTCTTATGCTAACAGTCACACATAGGGTCCATTCTCATATGGCTCTTATGGTAAAACAAAGATTTTTTTAAAAAACATTTTTCCTTCAGCAGTGGCTGTTCATGCAGTGAACCAAAACCACAAAGCATTTTCATACCTCTATCCATTTGGGGGTTGAGTCTTGGGCTGAACCAATGTGGGTGTGTGAAAAAGCTTGCTAGTCGTTTCCTGTGGGTCGTTGGTTCTTACCTGGGTTTTCCAAGGTAATTCCTCCACCAGTTCTACTGGCTGCCATGTATTTTCCATTATGATCTGAAAAATGGCATTAAACCCACAACAACAAAAACACACACTGTACAAAATATTACCACCAGAAACCAAAAAATATGAAGTTTGTCACATGTTATAGATACAACTTTTATATTATTCATCGGTAGCCTCTTACAATTGCTCGAAATCAAAGAGAAGAGTGTTAAGGTGGTCAAAAGTATATAATTACAACTAAGAGATTTGTTTACTTAATACCTGTG
>JAECUM010094153.1:0-39386 GCA_016617855.1 Megalonaias nervosa | reverse complement strand
AGAGAGAGATATATATATATATATATATATATATATATATATATATATATATATATATATATATATCCACCCAGAACATACTCATTCTTGGCAGGCTCCATGTCCTGGTTGACTTGCTGACAAGAGGTAACCAGACCCATCATGCTGAGTGGTTCATTCATTGGTCAGTCTTTAAATGAATTTCTAAGATATGGGGTTTTTCTTTGACAGGAATCAACCTCAGAAACCATTGAGGAGGAGCTAGGTTTGGCTGGGGCTGCAGCAGAAGATGCAGAGTCGGAATACATTCGCAAGATTTGTGAATATGAAATTGTCACAGGTAGGATGACTGCATGCATTGTTAATATTGCTTAAAATAAATGAGTTTTCCTGTCAAGAGAAATTTTTCATATTAGGCTAAAGTGAATAAGGTGGAGTCAACAAACTAGTTTTTTCTCTCATTGTAATTTGATCCTGCTGAATAGATTTTAAATAAGATTAAACAGAATTTACAGTGGATGAGAAGATTCAGTAGGGTTTAGTGTGGATGAGAAGATTCAGTAGGGTTTAGTGTGGATGAGAAGATTCAGTAGGGTTTAGTGTGGATGAGAAGATTCAATAGGGTTTACTGTGGATGAGAAGATTCAGTTGGGTTTAGTGTGGATGAGAAGATTCAGTAGGGTTTAGTGTGGATGAGAAGATTCAGTAGGGTTTAGTGTGGATGAGAAGATTCAATAGGGTTTACTGTGGATGAGAAGATTCAGTAGGGTTTACTGTGGATGAGAAGATTCAATTGGGTTTAGTGTGGATGTGAAGATTCAGTAGGGTTTACTGTGGATGAGAAGATTCAATAGGGTTTAGTGTGGATGAGAAGATTCAGTAGGGTTTACTGTGGATGAGAAGATTCAGTAGGGATTACTGTGTATGAGAAGCTTTGGTTTAGTATGGAGGAAAATATTTGGTTTACTGTGGATGAGAAGATTTAATAGGATTTACTGTGGACGAGAAGTTTCATTAGGGTTTATTGCGGATGAGAAGATTCAGTAGGGTTTAGTGTAGATGAGAAATTTCATTAGGGGTTTACTGCGGATGAGAAGATTCATCAGGGTTTAGTGTGGATGAGAAGATTCAGTAGGGTTTAGTGTGGATGAGAAGATTCAATAGGGTTTACTGTGGATGAGAAGATTCAATAGGGTTTACTGTGGATGAGAAGATTCAGTAGGGTTTAGTCTGGATGAGAAGATTCAATAGGGTTTAGTGTGGATGAGAAGATTCGGTAGGGTTTAGTGTGGATAAGACGTTTTTACAACACAAGACTTTTTTGTACATCCTTGTTTCTTTTTCTTTAGTTTTTGAAAATTTCTTCAGAAATAAAGTATTGTAAATGTCATCTTTCGTACAATTTAACAAATTTTGTAGGTCACTTTTTAAAATAAACCTGTATTATCTTTATGACATGAGGAGAATATTAGAATCCATCGTATGTGCTGGTGTGGGATCAGAAATTGTACATGAGGGTCTTAATTTGTTTGCATGAGTGAGGCATGCTTTCTGGAAGTTCTGCCCACAAATTCTGATCCTGGGTGCATTTTTCAGCTTGTATTGTGAAATATCTTTGTCTCATCTCTCACTGGTTTACAGTGTTGGCATATCCTTAGTCTTTGTGTAGCTTAAGGAATGCAGAGTGTTTTCTTAAAAGATCTTACATCATTAAAATAAGCATGTAAAGTTTAGTTCAAAAGAAATTTCTTTTTTTTTGCAGCACAGGATTAATGTTTGTAGGCTGGAAAATTTGTCCTTTCTTTGCAACTGCAAAAAACATTGCTATGTTCATGACATTATAAATATAATAAAATCCCCAATAGTGTAAACACTTATCAGGTAGGTGTATCCAACATGATTTTCTGTCAATGGCAAACTGTATCACACACACACATATAGGAAAGAGGGAATATGAGTATTCCGTAACTGCCAAGTGTCCCATTTTTCCCATATTTGTCTTGTATTTGGGACCTGAATACAGGTGTATGTTTTTCTTGATAATGATTCAATTTTTTTAATTAAAAAAAATTTCATTAAAAATTTCCTTGCAATTTTCTGTTTAGAACAGGCACCCAGTTCCATTCTGAGAGTAAATGTTATGCATATATATAGGGATATAGAGTTCTAAAATATTTTTGGTTCATTCAAAATCAATTGCTAGTGTTGCTGGTAATTTATTTGCACACTTTTTCCAGACAGTAAAATTGCAAAGGATTAAACGTGTGCTAAAACAAAAACAGTTCAGTAAAACAAATTGCACAGAATTCAGATCATCAATGAAAGACAGTAAATTGGAATCGATAATGATCGAAAAAAATCAAAGTGTGGTGAAAGCTCCTATAAACAACCTGTGTCCGAGTGTGAGTGTGTTCCACTCTTACACCTTCTGAATGGGCACCTGAATGGAACAGGGTGCCCATTGAGAAGGTGCAAGAGTGCAACACATGCATCTTTGACATCAAATAATTAAGTAAGGTATTATCCTATGTTTCTGATGGTTGTAGATATTGTAAATAGTTACATATGCATTAAAGTTTTAAAAATCAGTATTTATTCTTGAAAGTCAGTATTTTTGTCATAAGCAGTCAGTATGTTTGTCTTCTAGGGTTGGCAGCCATGGTGTCATAAGTTATGAACCATCCTCGGCAGTTTTGGGGATGTTGAATAGATCAGAGGCACTAGTATATTGTAAAGAGACAACTAATGGAGGCAGAAGCAGCTGTGGCTCAGTGGTTAGAAAGGTGGACTTGCAACCAGAATGGTGCAGGTTTGAATCCTACCCTCAGATCAGCCTAGGTCAGCTGGTTCAGACTGCCTTGGCACTAAGCAATCTACTTGTTGCTGTGCCATAAAACACCAAAGACCTTTAACTACATTTCTTCCAGCAGATATGACCTAATCATTGATTTTATTTTGATATGGTTTTTCTGATACATAGTGGTAAAAAAGAAATATACATAAACGGGTCATAGATGTTTATTGCTAATAAAAATATAGAATGAAATTGGACAGAATATTGAAAATTGTGGATTGTAGAATTTCCTTACAATAAACTCTCTGAATTCATGAATATAGTACTGTTATTTTAGGTCCTACCCTTTTGTCAGCTTTCCGACCTCTTCTTATTGAGGTTTCAACCAACCAATCCAAATATACTGATCCAGAATTAAGGACTGCCGCTACCCTCGCACTCTCCAAGTTTATGTTGGTCAGGTAAAGTAGAACTATTTGCCATCAAAGTTTTCTATTTTCTCTTTTTTTTGTTTTTTTTTTTTCCGTTCCTTCATCACTGTGATAGTGGTATATAGTGTCATCCTTGTCTGTACATTGATCTGCCCATCACATCATGGTTAAATTTCGCATTTAGGTCATTTCAGGCCACTGTGGTGGGATAATGGTGTTAAATGAACAAATTTCTGATTTTCCTTAGCTACTACTAGTAGGTACTACTAGTAAACACATGGAGTATTACTAAAAGACTTTTGATGATCTCTAGTAGGTTCTCATCTGAGCACCAATATGTCCATCTATTTGGCCATCTTTACAAAATTTTAATCATTATTCTTGAATGGATGGTTGTATTGGTATGTGGTTTCCATCCATAGACTATGAGATCTAGCTGGTCCTAAAATGAAGATGGCTCTGATCTGACATCCAATATGGCCATGATGACGGTCTTGTTTTTCGCTCTTTCTCCTCGACATGGAAAACGATAGAGCATGTCATGTACTTCTCCAGGAGGGGTATGTGTGTGATTTGGATTTTTAATGTAGCTTTAACAATTTTTCAGTCACATCGCTATGATGTCTGCACTGTGGCAGTTTATAGTGATGTCTAGCACTGGGGCATCATGCTAACACTAACCTCTTAATGCTGAGTGCCAAGCGAGGCAGCTGCTAGTACCATTTTTATAAGTCTTTGGTATGGCTTGGTCCAGGGTTTGAACCCGCCTCCTCCTGCATCTGAGGTGGACACTCTAACCACTAGGCCACTGGAGCGGTCCATCTCAAGCAGGGAAATTGGCAATAAATTATGAAGCAGGAGACCTTGAAACATCAGAAAAGTTAATTCATGGAAGTCCATCTCAGTTGCATCAAGATTACAAGTAAAAAACATCATACTCAAAAATATTTGCATACTTCATCATGAATGTGATTTGCTGTAAAAAAAAAATATTTATTAAAGAAATGTGCCAGTTATTCATAATTAATTGTGACACATGAGTTTTTATTTTGTATAATTGGTTGTCCAGCTGCAAAGGTTTCATTTATTTTTGTGCTTTTGTAAAGAAAAAAACAAAAAGAGAAAATCTTGGATGCATAAATTTGTGGATTTGGTTCTGCCAAAGTTGTATATATATTAAAATACATAGGTAAATTGAGATGTGCTTTCAGAAGGCTATAAATGTAACAGACTTTAAGTTTGTTACATGTGTTAGAGTGTACATGTTTTCATTTATGTTTTATGCAAATGAATTCATTCAGATAGATCATTACAATAGTTGATTTTTGAATTAAGGAGAATTCCGGAGAAATATTGTATTTTTGACAGCAGTTTAGCTTGAATGAAGAATTGATGTAAATAAGTATTCAATCTAATTTTCAGACGTTATTTCATTATTCTTTCTTTCAGTTTCAGAAATAGTAGTACTTAAATATTTTTCACTGTTTTCTTTCTATCCTTTCTGATCGCACAACATTTATCAGTTTAGGGCAGTGAGTGGGAAAGACACATGCTGGATAATGTTTACATGTGTATTGAAACAATTATTTCAAAATGGGTTAAAATAATTTTAATATAGTAATGAAGTTGAACTATCAAATAGCTGAACCTTTTTGAATGCTAGGAATGTATCAGCAAGAAAAGAGAGGAGTTTTATACATTACATGTAGATTATTTTTGTGTTAGGTCTTTAATATCATGGTTCAGTGCCAGGTCTTTAATTTCGTGGTTAATTTGTCATTGTTCGGCATTAGATCTGTAATTTCATTGTTTGGTGTTAGGTCTTTCATTTCATAGTTTGGCATTAGGACTTTAATTTTATAGTTTGGTGTTACATCTCTCATTTAATAGTTTGGCATTAGGTCTTTAATTTCATGGTTTGGTGTTAGGTCTTTCATTTCATAGTTTGGCATTAGGACTTTAATTTCATGGTTTGGTGCAACCATGCAATGCATGAACTGGTATCCCATGAAAAGTAGTGAAACTGCATTAACTGTAAAGTTTAAGAACATATTATGTATTTTGTCTGTATGATAGAAATCTAGAGAAATGTAATTCATATAACAAAAGTTGTACTCTGTTTACAGGGTTGTGAATCTTCCTCATTCTACTCAAAGTTACAAGCTATATTTTACATCTCAAGTTTTGATCATTTTGACTGATTGGTAGAGTGCAAATTGACACTCACAGTTTTTTTTTTTTAATGGAAGTATGTTCATTCAAGAATATTGCTGATTTTGTTAACCAAATAGTCCTTTCTTTCAAACGGATGTGCATCTTTCACTCTTTTGCTTTACTTGAATATTCACTTCCATTTCATTCTAAGACATATAAGCTCTAACCTCAGGTGGATCAAGTTTTGTAATCACTATAAAATTAATCATCAATAATTTTATTATTTTAGTTCCCAGTTTTGCGAGGCTCATCTGCAAATTTTGTTCACAATTTTGGAGAAATCACCACACCCAGTTATTCGGGCAAACACCATAATCGCTTTGGGAGACATGGCTTTCCGCTTCCCCAACCTTATTGAACCTTGGACACCATATCTGTATGCCAGGTATGTTTGATTTGTGTATAATTGCTGTATCTAGCTGGTTCGCAAAACTAATTCTCATGCTTGTTTTCCTTCACAGTGTAGTCTAAAATCAGTTGTATTTCCCCAAGGCAACATGAAGGCTGTACACAGTGAAAGGCAAACTGATACAGTCCCCAAAATCTTTCTAATAAAATATACTAATAAAGAAATTTTGTATATACTTTCCCATTATGGCCATTATTGGACTATCTGATTCCTGATTGCACATTTAAAGTGGAATTTAGAATTGACATGAAAAAGAAATTTGAGGTAAAAAAAGAAAACTTTGACTCACTTTTTTCCCTTAACTGTGAGATCATTGGTGTCCATTAAAGTTGAGATAACTGGTATAGTTATGTGATAACAGTCCCAGTATAACAGCCACATTCACAAGTAATTCATCTTGGTTCTGCCCAACTCCTCCTTTACATCTGGCAATTATCAGTAGTGCCCTGTGCAGAAAAGAATTCAAGCCTTCCATCATGGAGAATAACGAGCAAGAAGCTCCCCACTTTAAAGACTTTAAAGGGAAAGTGGCATATATACTGTTAAATAACTCTCTTCATCGGTTATATTTATCATTGGTTCTTTCTTGGGTTTTCCAGGTTCTTTCTCCACCAGATATACTAGTTGCCATGGATAGCTTAGGATGTTCTCCAAAAAATGGTGTTAAACCCAGAATAACAACATTTGTTTCAACACAATTTGCAAACTTTCGTCAAAAATAGCGAAAGAGATAATTGTGTCTCTTGAGTACAGTATGAGAGTCACAACATAAAAACAGATTAAAAGTTTTTAATCATATCTAGTAATATACTGCTGGAACTTTTAACATTCAGGAAACTTAGTCAAAAGTTTGTTTGAAATTTGATCCTTTGTTAGGGACAAAAAACTTACCCTGTCTTGTTTTTCCCCACTCCTCCCATATTTTGGTGACAAGTGGGGAGCCCCCCTCTTTTGATAAAATCCTGACAGCATCTCTGGTTAGAGGCACTGGAATTCAGTGAGTCTTTATAAATTTCTTGTGAGATTGGCAGAAATTTATGATTCTGTTTATCAAATGAAGATAAATATTGATTTGTTGTTTGTCTACAGATCTGCCAACCGTTACGATTTTGCTGTAAGTCTTACAAAATTTACCCTTAAAATACGGTCTTATGGCATACAAGCAAAAACTACGGAAAAATGAAGGTTTCCGAAAAATCCGGATAATTGGTTCATCTATGTTTGATTTGGATCCGGGTTTCATATTAGATTTAGTGAAATTAGTCAGGGAACCAGACTAACTTTAAAGCAGCTCCTTAGACGCTTTAAACTGAACCTATTTGTTCATGCAAAGCGTATGCATGATCAAATTGTTGATTATAAAATGTTAAAAAAATGGCATCTGGCAAGCAATGCATGTTTAAGACAAAAGGGAATAAGCCTCTTGAAAAGAGTTAATAATCAACACTGAAGAATATAAAGGAATATTCAGATTCTTGTGAATAAAGCTGGAAGGGACACAATTATGTTTATTGGACATCACATGCCTATTTGAGTTTGTCTCATGGCGGGAGATATGATTGCCGTTGTCAAGTGACATGGAAAAAGAATTCCCAAGAATTACGTCAAGTTGAGAGATAGCAACAAGCCATTGAGCTGCATAGGGTTTAGAACTAAATTTTGTGCAACCGTACTAGTGGTAAATAAAGTCTAAGCGTACTTTACAAACTTTTCAGTTGAACGTAATGTTTATCGTCATTGAATGTTCAAATACCAAACTTTTAATTACGTTTTCCGGCTTTACAATAGCAGTTTGTGATATTTTGTTACACCTTACTGAAAACAGGTCAATCTTATGGAAAAAAATCAACTGCCTTACTGAGACGGACTCGTCAGGGTTGGCAGTTCTGTGTCTAGTTTTCTGAGCTTTTTACTTAATTTATCTGTTACCTAAGCAAAACTGTATGACTATTATTATATTCAGGGCTATCCTAATAAAACATGCTTGGGAATCAGGGTAGGTACTTTCATTGTGGCAGTCACCCATTGATACAATTTATAATTTTGAATTATTTTCATATAAACTTTTTGAATAATCAGAATACTTTGGCATATTAAAAAACATTATAAAAAAAACCTTGCCTTTCCTGGGTACCATGTATGCTTAAACAGGAAGTTTTGCATACCATTTTGTGACATACAATATATCAAAATATTTTTGCAGTATTTAAAATGTGTAGTAGTTGTGTAAGTCCCTCAGAAACACAAACATACAGAAGTCATGGTAACTAATTGTCAATCAGTTTCTGTACAGTGTGTTTGGCGATGGTAGGTTTATTGTAAATATTTTGACTAATTACTTATTAGCTAAAATATTTTAACCATGTATTTTTGTTAAATAGATATGTCACATATTATAAAGTAATCACTGCATCAGTTATCTTTGTAATTCAAAACCTTTCAATGCAGTCATCATAAAGATCCAAATGTTTGCAACATGAGATAATGTTAAAATCATTTCATTATAAAGTCTGCTGAAAAGTTATAAACACAATTTTTTTTACCTCCAATTTAGGTCCATTGAGCTAAAGGAAATCTACACAAAAATGTTCTGATTACATGTGTTACACAAGGAATATGAAACAGGTTTATGATAACATCAGTTTCATCATGTGATAAATTTCAGGCTGCGTGATGAATCATCTCAAGTTAGGAAGAATACCATACAGGTTCTGACCCATCTGATCCTTAATGACATGATCAAGGTCAAAGGTCAAATCAGTGAGATGGCCACTTGTATCATTGATCATGATGAGAGGATTTCCAACTTGGCCAAATTATTCTTCCATGAGCTGGCTAAGAAGGTATGAAGATTGTTTTACATTTTCTTGTCCTTATGTTTTTGTTGTGATTTGAATGCACTTAAAACAATTTGTTTCACATTTTTAGTCAATATATTTGTGAAAAATATACAGAGATGCTGCTGATCTCAAACTTTTTTCCAATCAACAAATGCAGCCTTTTGATTGGTAAGAATGTTTTAGAGTTGAATAAAGTTTTGTGATATAGGGACCTAGTTACTATCTTCATGAAGGTAATGTTTTTAGCAGATGTATCACATACATATCACTTTTCTGGTGGTGTCAATTTAAAGATTCCATATTCAAGTTTTGTGTGCAAGTTTTTATGAAGTCAGATAATATTTAAGTGGAGTAAATCATAACCTGGTTCCCATTAGCTGTGAAAATGATAGTATAAAACTTTTAAGTTGATTGGGACACTCACATATGCACAAAGTTCCATGATGCTACAGAATTTTAACTAAATCCAGATTGCTTAGATCTGGAAAATCTATTCACCAGAATCAGTAAATAAGATGCACTACTTAGATACTTCACATTTTTGTTGGTGCTTAAACTTTTGATGAAAAATAGTCAATTCATAGCTAGGTTCACAAGCGAGATACTGTTCTATGAAAAACCATTTCAAAATGGCCCAGATGTAGGCAAGGGGTTGCATGGAGAAACCAGAAAAGAGAGAGGAAACTACCATTTAGGCTGAGTGACCACAACCTTAATGCACATGCTGGAGCTGGGGATTGTGCCAGAGACCACGCACATGTAAAACCAGTGTTGTTGCTGTGTTATCAGAGCCCTTGAAATCCACATTTACTATTGGATTCTCATCACACTTAAGTCTTGATTTCACCAGCATTGTGAGTTTTGTGGCAGTGGGGGCAAATTTCACAAGGTACCAGTGTTTTTCAAAACTGATTACTTCTCTTTAGGCGATATGGGATTGCAGAGTACATTCAAGATTTGGACCGCTCTGGTGGCCTAAGTGGTTTGAGCATCCGCCTATGATGAAGGCGGTCGCAAGTTCAAACCTCGGCCAAGTCATACCAAAGACTTATATGAATGGTACTAACAGCTGCCTTGCATGGCGCTCAGCATTAAGAGGTTAGTGTTAGAACTGGTTGCCCTGGTGTCAGGATAATGTGACTGGGTGGGACATCATGCTAAATGTCTGCAGCATGATTCCCCAATGCTAGATATCACTCTAAATTGCCACACTGCAGACATCAAAGTGAAATGGCTGGAAAATTGTTAAAGCTATGTTAAAAATCAAACTCATACACACACACATTCAAGATTTACTCTTCTTCAAAACTAAAAAACATCATAATATGCAAAACTGAAGTTTGGGCAATGGAATTTTACTTAGCTTGAATTACATTTAAGATGTATATTAGATTGACCTTAGCAAGTCATGAAAATAAACAAAGGGGCAAAGTGTTTGGAACTATTTTCTTACTTTTGACATAAATATGTGTCTGCTGAGCTGGTCGTTGTGTGAGTAACATCCAAAATTACATGGTAAATCGCCAAATAACAGAGGTGCTTTCTTCATAGTCACAGTGCAGAGGTGGGGGTGTCATTGCGTATGACCTAAAGCAGTGGAAATTTATAGTGAAGGCATAGGTCCATTGATGAGAATGTGAAGTTTTACAGATACTGTAATGTTGGGTGGAAGGGTGCTGGTTCATGGTTTTTGTGTGAAATGCCATGACTAAGCATGTATATGCCAGAACATAAGGTCATAGGGAGTCTTGCAGTTTGGAGGCACATAGAAGATTCTTAATTCCCAAATTTTCACCTTCTTTCTGTAGGGTAATGCAGTGTACAACATTATGCCAGACATGGTCAGTAGGCTATCGGATCCAGACATTGGAGTAGATGAGGAAAACTTCAGGACAATAATGAAGTAAGTTTCATTGTTTATAATTGTTGAGCAGAAACTTTGGTAGAAACTCATTTATCTAAACCCAATTAATCTGAATTATTGATTTATTTGAATTATTGATTTATTTGAATTATTGATTTATTCAAACCACATATATTTCTCTCCCGCTACACATGTGTACACCCCATGGTTACATCTTTTGTAAAACCTCAGCTTGTTCAAGGTCGCATTTGTTGGAATGTCTTTTAATGCTTCAACTGTATCTACTTTGGTTTAATATATTGCTGCCAATGTCCATATATCATGAATTTTGGTTGTTTTTTTTTGGCTCAATAACTTCAAAAGAACTAAATGGATTTAATAACTTTAGTATAGGACTTTAAATTAAAACAATCTACGTTAAGTTTGATTTTTGCTGTTTTCCGACAAAACTGAATGGCATCCTGCCAACTTTTGTATCTAGTCTCGCTAACATTTTTATCTAGCCCCACTAAGAGTTATATCTAGTCCCACAAAATTATATCTAGTCCCATTAACTGTTATATCTAGTCTCCCTCACAGTTATTTATAATCCCACTAAGTTATAGCAAGATTTTCAAGATGCTGCTGTGGTGGCCATATTAGACTTGAGATAAACACTATTTTCATTTAGAATCAACTAAACATCATAAGAACGCTTTGGTGACAGCTCTATGTTGATGCGGCCATCTATTCTAGAGGAGTAGTGGTAAGATTTTCAAGATGTCCTCACATACCATTGTGTATGTAAAGTTTTCTGCAAGCCATTTAGGTCTGGTCTGTGGCCATTAGAGCTAAGGAAATGGAGGGTGAAGATGTCAGCTTGCAAAAAGGCAAAGTCAGCCTTACTTTTTCTGCGTATTGATTTGAAATTATAGGCTTAGGGTGCACTCTTTAGGCAGATTAATATCCTAGCTTGCACTCTGTGGATGTAGCAAAATAAGGAAAGCATGTCACATGTAAAAGAGTTGCATGGAATTTTTTTAACTGTCTGCAATACATTCACTGAAGTGTATTTTGGCTACAAGAAAAATGCTCTAGTAATTTTTGATGACTTAACTCTTCATATATCCATGCTTTTTAACTACATATTACACTACCCCGTTGCTGCCCTCACCATCACCCAACCCCTACCCCCGCTAGCAGTAACTTTGGTCATATTGCAGATTAAGTTGCATACATGATGTGGCTCCCTGTTATGAGTCAGCATGTAAAGTTAAGTGTGAAACTTTTTTTAAAATTTCATTGTGCACTTTTTGTTGTATGCTTATTTATTTGTAATAGTTTATCTCTATTTTATCATGATTTTTACAATAATTACATCATTTCAGGTACCTGTTTTCATTCATCCAGAAGGAGAAGCACTGTGAGAGCCTTGTGGAGAAATTGTGTCACCGATATCGGGCCACAAAGTATGTAATTTCCACTCATTCAGTAGTGTTCTTTGCTGATTCTGTATGTGAAGGATTTGTGATCATGGTCATAAAGTCCCCAATAATTGCACCATGCAGAAATTTCCAAATTTACTGTAGAATTACAATATCATGTGTGACTTTCCATTTTACTTTCACATTGTCTTGCCGGCAATGTATAGATGAGAACTAGAGGTTGCTTTTCAGATAGCATTGTCACAGTTGTCAACCAGTTTTTTCCTTTAGTATGAAGTCATGAAATATGATGATTGTATAATAGGTCACAATGAACTTTCACAATCCTGTAATTTTAAGATTTTTGCAGTTTGCTGAAGTTTTCTGACACTGTTGTATGTACAGTGCAGTGTTACTCTTGTTTCAGCAATCAAGTTCAGTTTGTTGCATTTAGTTCACTTTCTTTGTTCTATGATCAATCCTAGTATGAATGAAAAATTGTATTCAAATACGCATACATGTTCATCTAAAGAATAAATAGCTGGAAAAATTTAAACACCATAAATTTCCTTTTATTCAAGATTTTATGGGTCTGTACTTTGTTATGTAATATTTCTTTAAAATGAAGTTTAAATTTTTTTATTCCCTGTCTCACCTCTGCAGAGTGGACCGCCAGTGGCGAGATTTGTCATACTGCCTGTCAATGTTATCATACAGTGAGAAGTGTCTGAGGAAGCTGCAGGAGAATTTTGCTTGCTTTGGAGACAAGTTGGCAGATGAAGAAGTTTACAGTTGCTTCTGTACAATCATTAGCAAGAGTCGAAGCTTTGTTAAACAGGAAGCAAAGGTGAGTACATGCATATGAATTTTCCAGATCCCTCCAGAAATCTGGATTTATCAGGGATTGCAGCAATAAAATACCCAAGTGCAATTTTTGAAGCCAATTTCCTTCCCTATATACAGTTTAGGTGTTAATAATGCAAAACAATATTCTTTGGCATCATAAGTGTAAATTAAATGTGGCTTGTTTTCTCTTTTGAAATTTTGAAGTAATTCTGAATTTAACTTGGAAAATCACGTCGATTAGATTATAAGATCCATTCTTTTTGCAAGTAAATTAATTCTGAGGGTTTTCACATCAATAGAATTTTCCATTGTGAGTGTTAATTCTGGACTTACATTTCTGCATCATTATTAAAAACACACAGAAAATACTTGTAAGAGACTTCCCCATTGGAGAAGATGTGACCACAATCTGAAATTGCTCAGAAGCAGACAGTAATGAGGTAAAAAGTATGCTGCATCTGACTCAGTTGTGTCAATATTAAGCAGAAAAAATAGGTGAAAATTGTGAGATAAACTAGAAATTTGAAATAAATGTACCATATTCAACATAATAACTACACATGTCTTAATAACTGCATGCAGTTCTTTTTACTCAAAGCTCACTTTAGAATAATTCCATACTGAGTACACATTTCTCTATTCCAACATCACTCATGGGACCTCAGCCCCTCTTGCATATTACAGCTGATAAAATCTACCTAGAACATTATAGATTTCTTGGAACTTGTCACGATGCATGCATGATGTCTTGCTACCACTTTATTCATGAAATCAGCACCAACAAAAAATAATTTTGTACCTGCTTTATTTGGTGTGACTATATTGGGAGAGACATTGTATTCTAAAGTGGAGAGACCGCAACAATAATAAAGGGAGATAACCATTCCAATAGGTACAGACACATTATGAGGATATTACAGTATTGTTAGTATATGCTGATAATGATGAGCTTAAACCTAAAGACATTTAACCTGATAATAATTTTTAAGTACTTTGTGACCCACTATAAAATGGTGGTTGAAGTCCATAGAACCTGACCGTGTTATAAACTGAACCATTTTATAACCAATAAAGTCAGCTGAAGAAAATGATGCATGTACCTAAAAAAGATGAGCAGAGGAGGTAATAAAAGCGTGTGCAAAAATAGGTGCTTTTCATTAAATGAAGACAAAATTAGTCTGAAATAAACTTGCTTATTTTGACAACTTACATTTGTGTAGTACAGTCCATAATGCGTCAAGTACTGTAGATGCAAAATCCATAAATTCATGTATCAGGTGCATCCTGTTAGAAAACAAAAATAAAATCACTGGCCTAGATTTTGGTCAGCTGGAGACATATCATCGTGCTGAGGCTATCCAGGGGATGAGGCTATTAATATGGAAATGAAAATGTGAACAAATTAAAAAGTAACTTGTTGGCCAGATATCTGTGGTTTTGAAAGATTGGAAATTTATTTTGTGTTTTATGCTGCCATTTGTAGTGAACATAAGCATAAATGTTGTACCTGCAAAAAGGAAACTTTAACGGCACAATTCATGTCTTCTGTTCCTTTTGGAAAATGCAACAATCCTGATTTCATTGTTTTTTTTTAAGTTTGGTGTTGACTTTCTCTGATGCAAGCTTCTTTTTTTTTTTTATTGAAGATTGTAGTTGGCTTGCTTTGATGAAGGGTGCATGTGTTATTGAAATCACTGCTGAAGAACAACTTTGGAAGACCAAACAAATGCCTGATTTTTATTATGGCAGCAACATCAAATAATTGTAGAACATTGATTGAGACTTAAATTTTTTTTGCTTAGTATTTATACAGAGCAATCGGTGCTTCAAAAGTAATCAGTTTTCTTTAAAGTTTCAACAAAACTAATTTTTCTGGGTACATTTTTTGAGAAAAATTAGCCTTTGTTTGGTTGATTGTATTGTTCCTGTTCCTGCCATCAAAGGTTAGTCGATAGTAGCTAGTCCAGTAGAATGACTATTTGAGTGGATCACAGCATACAGCAGGCCAGATATCAGCATAGGCACTATTAGGATGGTTTGTCAATATTAACAAAGAATTTATGTAACAATAGATAGGTTCCAGTGCATTTTATAATCTAAGTTTGCAGCTTGGCCTCCTTTCATGGTGCATTTGAATTTCTTCACTCCAAACCCAAGATTTTATACACATGTTTAAACACCCAATGTTGTCTCCAAAAAAAATCACCAGATGGTATATTTTGTCATCAGTAAGGGGAAACAAATTGCAATTTGCAACATTGGCACAGCTCAGCATGATCCCTGTATAAACTCTTTACACTTTATTTTTCATACTTTTAAGAGGAAAAAAATATTTTTTTTTCATGTGCAGAAAAAATACATGTACGTGAAATTTCAGGAAAAACAACATGATCATCTAATATTAGAAGTCATGCACGATCTCTTCTCCAAAATGAAAGTTAACTTTTACACATTATTTTTGTACGTTTGAAAAGAAACAATTTTTTTTCACGTTCAAGAAAAATACATGCTTATAAAATTTTGGGAGCCATGCCACGATCTTGTTATATCCAAATTCATGTTATAACGGAGCGTGCTATATTGGGGTCACACTGTATACAGTCTGTATTGCACTGAATACGATTGATCGCTGTTATGCTCAGGAATCTTTAATGTCACCTCACTCCTTATAAACTGTTGCAAAGAGATACTTAAAGGTCATAGATAAGATTAGTGGTCATTGTTGAGGATAAAAGTTTTTGGTATTGTTGTCTGTAGAGATTGTGTAGTCAGATGGTAAGGGAGTTATAATGAAAAGAGCATGAAGAGACACTATGATGGAAATTTCTTATTATTTTGTCAGGCTGTTATAGATGAGCTAGAGCGACTTATTGAACAGTGCCATAATAAAGGATTGGAGGATGCTGAAGCATCTGGGAAAGCTATGTCAGACTTTGCTGCAGCAGTCTCTAAGAGACACAAGACACCAAGAAAACCTGCCAAAACTCCAGGTAACTTTATTCAAAACCTTATGTCTCTTCATTGAACAGAATATCTAATCTGTAGTAATTTTTGTTTCTTCTTTTGTAAAATGCAGCGATATTTTTATGCCAGCCATATGCCAGACCAAACCATGTTGTAATATTTGTCTGTCATTTTGGGTTTCTTTACATTTTTAGTACTTGAACACAGATCTTGACAAATGTTTAGTGATGACTTGCATAATTGATAAGGAAAAAACGTCATTGATTTAGATACCAAGGTCAAGGTCACCATGACACAAACAAGGGAAATTGATTGGTAAAACAACTTGAACTACAACCAAATAACTGCACCAAACTTTGTGGATAATTTCCTGTTAAAATAAAGAAGTGGGACTTGGGGATTGCAAGGTTAAAACATTTTAAAAATGATTTATACATAAAAACATCAATGCTATTTCATTATGGCAAGGACAGAATCTTGAAGCTACAAGGTGAAGAACAAGACCACTGTGACCCATCCGTCAGTACTGTCTAAAGTCAGACATTCCATGCCAGTTTCTACATAGTTCTGTTAAACACTGGGTACCACTGACTACTGGGTACCATTGACCACTGTTGAACATTAAATAAATTTTAGGGAAAACTTGATAGAAGAGCAGACTTAAAGTTAGGGGTCGAAAATTCATTTGCCCAACTCTAAATGGGGAATGAAAATTTCTAGCACTTGAGTGAATTTTCTGATTACTTGTCCAGTTGAATGCTGATTCAACATGACCAGTGTTTCTCTTTAATGAATAATATGTTTTGTCAAGAATATTGTCAACTTTGGCTATTTCAAGTTCATTACTTTCTGCCAGAGCTTATTTTCCATTTGATTGATCCAGCTCACAGAAACACCCCTCTCTCTCTCCTATATTCACAAATGCTTTCTAGAAGGAGGGCAAACTACTCTCAGTTTGTAATTACTAGCAACTGCTCTTAGAAGGGCCACAGAATAAGTTCTGGAACACAGTGTTTCACTAGATTAAATCTGGGGTTGCTACCATTTCATCTTTTTAATCTATATTTGCTGGTTGAGTAAGAATTTATTCTGGGCAAGTAAGCAGTTTTAGTACTTGCCATGTAAACAGTTTTAGTACTTGTCTGACTGGGCAAGTAAACAGTTTTAACACAGATGTTCCCAGGGTGTGTGATGACGTGATTTGCGCAAAATTTGTACAAATTCATGCTCTTGGAAAGCAGTGATGTGCAAGAACACCTGCAAATTAGATTCAAGTCGTGCATATGAAAATGTACTCAGCTCAGTATATAGTTTTATTCAGCCATTCACCCTTAAAGTGCTTGTTGCGACAAAAGTCCAGCCAGAAGAAATATTGTAGCACTTGTCTATAGATGATTTGACAAATACTGCTGGGTCATAGTGATGAAGGCAATTTATTTTTAAAGTTGGGAAGTAGATCAAATTATTAGAGCTGGGAGAATGTTAATGGAGATACCAGTGAATGATTTTGAACCTGAAAATGGCATTACATATGAACTGGATGGACAAAAATTGATGATATAACAGTCAACCCCTCATTTCAGAGGTAGTTTGAAATGTAGAAAAGGCAGACAAACAAGCCAATGAAAATACAGACAATTTCAAAGTGGAGTGCACTTTTCATTTCCTTTGTTGTCACAGTTAAGCCCTGCAGGGTCATGTGCTGCAAAACCATATAGCCCTAGCATAAAAATTATGATAAATCTAATAAGTAAGAATCTAACAATGAAATTAAAAACTAAAGATTTTTATTTGATCAAGATACCTGTGTTTGAGCAAGTAAATTATGGCATTGATGGACTTAAAATATTAACAGAGCAGTATAGAAATGTAAATCTTGCATCATAGTCAGTAGAGTACTAATTCAAGAAAGCTAAACTTTGACAAAGCTTATGTTAGTGAAAAATCTTATTTTGGAGCAGAAGTATCCCAGAGACAATACCTGTGAGCTAGGGAAATTTGTACATAACCATACAGAACAGTTTTCAAACTTGATCCAGCTGGCTAAGCTAGCTGTGTATATGCACCTTCAGATGACAAACTGTGAAAGGGGTTTTCAGTACAGAACAATATTCATACACAGATAAGGAACAAATTAAGTTCAGAATCAATCAACACAGCAATGATTATACAACTAGAGGCAACATCTTTTAAGATTTTGATTTCAGTAGGGGTGTTACAGAGTGGAGCAGGAAGAAAAAGAGATGGATATTTAGGTGTTATGTAAATAATGAACAATGGTTGTTTCCTCCTCCCCCTCATGTTTGTTCTACTTCCCCCTTATTTTTGATAAAATCTTGGGAGCATCTCTGTTTGAGTACTTGGCTGACAGGACAAGTAATCAGTTTTAGTACTTGGCCTGACTGGCAAGTAAAAAGTTTTATTACCTGCCTGATTGGACAAGTAAACAGTTGTAGTACTTGCCTTATTGGGCAGTAAACAGTTTTAGTACATGCATGATTGGGCAAGTAAACAGTTTTAGTACTTGCCTGATTGGGCAGTAAACACTTTTAGTACTTGCCTGACTTGGCAAGGAATGAATCTGTAGAGATTTGTCAACCCCTGATACTGGAAATCCCACGATTTTCACAGCCTTACATTATGGTGAATTATGCAAGCAAAGTGAATTTGTGAAAATATTGATCATATGGACTTTTGATGTAGCATAATATACCATATTATCAGTATTGTCTTCTTTCACTTATGCTATTTTGCACGTTTACAAATAATTAGAGATAAAAATTTATTAGGAATAAAACAAGTTCTGTGTAAAAAAAGGTAGTGTTCATTGTTTGTTTGTGACAATTTTTGTTGTTGTTGGTTTAGTGCCATTTTCAGTGCAAGATAGGTTATACATGACGGCCAGTATAGCTGGTGGACTAAGAACCCAGGGAAAACCCTGGTAAGAACCCCCAACCCACAGGAAGCTACTGGAAGCTTTCTCACATACTCGCTTTGGCTGAGCCCAAGACTTAAATCCCAGATGGCAGTGATCAGTAAAGGCAATTACTTTAGAACACTTGGACACCTGATGCATGCCAGTTTGCTGAATATTGGGGATATATAAGCAATATGATTCACAGTAATTTAGGTCAATTTACATGTATCATTTAAGTTTAATAGCAACATTTAACTGCTTTATGCAAATTGAAACTATTTCTTTTCAATTTGTGACAATATCCTATCTGATTTTTTAAAACTTTATTTGCATCATTTTTGTATATAGTCGTGTTTGTAACAACAATTTGTAATATTGTAATAGTGATTCATTTGATTTAAATTTAAAGATGTTAAATTTAAAATTGAGTTAAACATGAACTTTTTATTTAATTCTACCAAATAAAATATAAAGTAGCTTAATCAGACTTGTGAAGAATAGTTCAGGAAATATAACTCCCCATCTTACATTTCTGTTAAACCACTTTAGTTCAGGAGTTATACATTTTCTTGTATATTATAATTGCTACATACTTGTGATGAGACGATAAACTTCTGCCACATATCGATATGGTTCACAATACATAGCCTAGAAGAATACGATATATTATCTATACACTTATCAACTTGATAGTCTTTTAATCTTTAGAAGGTCTCTATGTTTTAACAGATTGGTTGTATTTGTAGCATGCAGATTACAGACAGACATAGACTTGTCATCTGTTCATATGCCAATTATCATCCTTGATAAGATTTTAAACAAATGCTTCTAAACAAACTACCTATTTGGTGTCAGTGATTTTTATTCAAGTGTTACAAC
Organism: Megalonaias nervosa; assembly: GCA_016617855.1. Lineage (NCBI taxonomy): Eukaryota > Metazoa > Mollusca > Bivalvia > Unionida > Unionidae > Megalonaias > Megalonaias nervosa. The sequence goes on along the minus strand of JAECUM010094153.1, from coordinate 19,846 downwards.
CTTATAGTCTTAAACTAAGTCATTGAAAAAAAAACCAACAAAACCAACCACTTTAGTAAATTCAACAGATAATTTATTTCCTAGAATACAAAGTGAAAATTTCAATGGAACTTAGAATATTGTGAATTAAATCCCATATAGTCTTAAAATGCCCTCAAAAGTCCCAGAGTAAAGTGTTCTGAGTGAATTCCAGTGGTGTTCCTAATGAATTCCAATCTTGAATGCTGTTGTGCCAATAGTCTTAAATATGTTGATGTGCCAATAGTCTTGATGTATCACAATGATATAATCCAAAATATCCTTGAACGAATTCACAATAATCCCAAAATAATGTTATAGTCCAAAAGTCAATAAGCACTTTGTAGTTCAAATGATTGATTTAATTAAATAAATCCTTGCAAATTATAACTGAACAAAAAGACTGATTCCACTAGACAGAAGTTAAAATAGGACTTAAGAATTTTGATGTAAAAGATCTTATTTACAGACTGTCACATGATTTATGACACAATTTAAATTTCCATCAAATTCGTAAAAAAAGGTCAGGGATGTTTACTTAAATTTTAGCAAACTACGTGTCACAGCCCACTCCTACTCACCTTGGACTGCTCTGTTGGCCTAAGTGGTTAGAGTATCTGCCTCCGATGTGGGAGGTCACGGGTTCGAACTCTGGCCAAGCCATACCAAAGACTTATTTAAAAAAAGGTACTTGCAGATGCTTCAATTGGCACTTAGCATTACAAGGTTAGTGTCAGGACTGGTTGACCTGGTGTCTGGCTAACGTGACTAGGTAGGACATGATGCTACATGTCTGCAGCATGATGCCCCAGTGCTAGACATCACTATAAACTGCCACATTGCTGACATCATAGTGATAAGACTGAAGAATTGTTAAAGCAACATTAAAAATCCAAATCAAAAACCAAATCCCACTCCTGCTTCCATGGTGCAGATTTATTTAGTATAGTGCAACTAGTTGCCTCATAAAGGGCAATAACTGATGCAATGTTTATGAAAGCACAATTCTTGGTCAGTATGCAAATCTTCATATGATGACTGAGATATGTGCCAAGGATAGTATCACTGAAATCCAGGTGTAACTGTAAATCTAATTGCAGTCAAAACATTCTGTTATATTATGACAATATGTAAGTCAGAAAAGTGCACTAACTCTTACAAAAATGGTGGGAGCACCATATTTGGTCAATATGCACACCATCAGAAAATAATCATATTGTGTAACAATGGGTAACAGAAATTGACCAATAATTGCAATTCTAGTTGAATTTACAAGATTTTTTTTCATATTTTGCATCAAGCTGCAACTTAAGTAAACAATAAAGTGCACTTACTCTTCTTACATTGATGACAGAAGCCCCCTTCTAATAAACCCTCCCCCCTTTTTTCAAAATAAAAGAAATTAATTCCTACTTTATTGAAGCTTAAAGATTTGCATATACCCATTATGGTATGTCAAATAATTAAAACAGCACAGGAGCAATCCAGTGACTGTTAGAAAAAATAATAACTTAATTTATTAACGTTTTGAGTCCAACAGTGATGTACAATATTCAAAGCCCCAAGCCCCTTTGAAAATAGCACTCCCCCAGCGCATCTATTAAAATATACACAGGGGTCAAGCTAGACTTGAATTTTAGGGAGAAGTGACGTCTCCTTTTGGACAGAACAGGGAGAAGTGGGAGCAAAGTGAGACATGCGATATATATATATATATATATATATATATATATATATATATATATATATATATATAAAAGATTTCTAAACATGTTTGAAACAATCCCTGTGCCATGTACATAAGAGCAAATGCCTGTCTTTCAGATCATGCTAATCATCCTAATTTCTTTGTTGCCGATAAAACTTTACCATAACTGTTCAAAGACAACACACTGAAGAATTAAAGTCAGTATATGAATTAAATAACCATTTTTTTTCCAACCAAATCAATACAGCCAACATGCAAAATGCATCTGTGTTTAGAAAGAGGGTTTTCATAAAGTAACCACTCACTTTATAGCTTTGTTACAACAGTCCATTAACAGGATTGCTTGCAAATGCAAGATTTTATTATTTGTCTGCCTACTTTGTGTAAAATTAGGCACTGGTTAAATAGTATTTGCTTTGCTATTGTTTCTTTTATTTTCTTCATATTTTCACAAAAATGAGCAAACTCAGGATACAACCTTGACCTTACATCATCTCTAGAATTCCATATCATAGCATTGTCTCATATATTTATGACCTACATAATTGCATTTAAAAGCTAAATCTTTAATAACATAATATTTAGACTATGCTTTCTATTGACTGTATATTTTTCTGAATATATTTGCTCGATGGTTTAAGAAAAGAGACAATCTAATAAAATGGTACTTTCCCCGAACAGCAATGTCTGCCATTATTTCCCCACAACACAGGTTCACTTTCAGTTCCAAACTGGTTTCTATCAAGAAAATAATGTACAAGTGGCAGTTAAATAATCATGTTACTGATTCTATTCTTAAAACTCAAACTGCTATGTACGTAAGTTTAAGTTTGAGAACACAAGTTGGTATTTTTTTTTATCATCAAATGATAACTTGCGGAAATCGGGCAGTAATACTGTAGTTGCTAACTTACTCAGGAAATAGGTAATAGTCAATCAGCTAACAAAACACATGTGTGGATGTGCAAGAGTTTGTCAGCATAATTGATATCAACACCAACTATTTGATGGCTTGAAGCCTACATTTTGCCTTGAGCTATATATAACATAACACTGGAACTAATCTCGCCAGGGCGAGGGAGCATCTCAAAAAGGATGGTCATTCAATGCTCTTAAAAAAATCACAGGGTGAAGTTGTTTTCTCTTTCCTTACAGAAGAGGGCGAAGTTTAAAATTTTTAGGCGACTGAGTCGCCCACTTCACCTGGTAGCATGACCCCATTATGTGTGTATATATAGCAATCCACTGAAAATTGCCAGAATACATGTCTTTGCATTGACAAGATTCTGTCTTACATTGTAACCAGCTGTAATTCAAAAAGGGCAATAACTTGTAGAAAAAATGCAGAGCACTGTGATTTTATCAGGAGGCACATCTTCCAACTATCACTACAACAGGTAACAAGTTTCCCAGCGATCCATACAAATGCAATGCAGATGGTGTTTGCAAGGTTTTGTCATACATTCAACATTAAGCTGTTAGACAAAAAGTGCAATAACTCTAACAAAAATTGTTGGAGCACAGTGATAGGCATCTTCAGGTGATGACCATATTTACCCAGTTTCACATCAATCAATCTCAAAACTGCAAACATGGATCCTACATAAATGACCTGTGGGGAAAAACGAAACTCTCCTTGAGTTCATAAACGAGAATTCATAAACTTACAAAATGTTATTTGTGAAACCACACAAAATTAAATGAAATCATATCACAAAGGAGTGTTTGGTTTTGTGCTTATTTTCCAATGATCATTGCAAACAAATATGAAATAGAGCAGTCCTAATTTCTTTTCTCCAAGACATATTATTGCTTGCATCATTTCAGGGACATCGGACTCTTGGCTATACTTGGTGAGAGGAAACGGAATTTCTTTTTGCAAGGCAGGTTAATGAATTTTTCGTTTGTAACTATTTCAGCGCATGGAGGAAGGAATGGCAGAAGAGGTAGAAAAGATGATGATGGCGATGAGGAGAATATTGACGAAAATACGACACCTCACCCCCGTACCCAGAGAACCAGGGCTGCAAAGCAGAAACCTCGACCTATATTTGACTCCGATGAGGACAGTGACATTGAATTGTTCCAAGTAGACAAATCATCTAAAGGTATCTTTTATCTTGACTGTGTAAACATAGTGAGATATAGCTAACACTTTCCCTGCATTGAGGGCAGCAGCAGTATCATCAGTTAAAGTTTTCCAAAGTCACATAAAGTGATGGTCAGTAATAGCACAGGACATAGGTGAGACACTGTGCTCTGGAAGCTTTCATTTAAAGGCACTGTTTATGCATTTGTTTTTATGGATATCAATTTTCATTGTTTTTCCAAATATGGCATTGTTATAAGTACTGAAATTCATGGATGTAGGAAGGATTTTATTTCTTCCACAGAATTACTTTTTTATTGGATCATTGACTTTATGGTTTTTAGCACCCACAAAATCCAGGAAGATTGTTACCAAACAAAAAGTAATTAATTCATGGTGTTCGTAGTTGTTTTATGCAACACCATGACAGCAGTTAGGCATGTAGTGTCATCCTGGTCCGTTTTTGTCCATCCATTCATTCAATAATGGTGATCGACAGATAACTTTTATCTTCCTTCATTAAATGTTATCCATCACATGTATCTATTGAAACACACATAGCATATTCATACTTTTTCCTTATAAAAACTGCCTCTTCCCCTCCCCCTTTAAAAACTGAAACCACCCTCTTACAAAAATTCCAGAGTGGAAATTCTCCCACTGTATGAAACTGCTGGAGAAAGAACTGTCTGGTATCCATACATCTTGCTTAGGAAGCAAATTTCTTTCTCTATTTTATATTCCCATTGTAATTTATTAAATTTTATGTGAGGTCTGCCAGTGAAAATTTCATTGAAGATTGACATCTTTTTGTTGTTTTTCTTTCTTTTTTTTCTCTACTCAGAACTCTTGGATTTGTTATTTTCATAACTTTAAGACATTACTAATTTTGTCTTTCACTATCTATGTTATTTACAGATTCCAAAAGACCAGAAAAACCTGCTGACTCAGAATCTGAAGATTCAGAACCTCTCTCGCCTCGCCAAAAGCCACAGAAAGGACAGGGAAAACGGCAAAAGCGACGACTCAGCTCACTGCAGTCTCCATTACAACTTTCAAATTCCCCAGTATAGCAAGTCATACAGTATGAGGCAAATGCTCAAAATTGCTATTGTCAAAATGTATGAAAGCTATAATTCACAAAATCATATTTTAAATTAGATTTAAAATAATTTTAATCTTGTAAGAATTTTTACAGATAATCAGCAGTGTTCACCAGGCATTGCAAAAATACAGGATTTTTCATGATGATGATCTTACTGTTTTACACTTGGTGAAATGTTTAACTATGGTATATTTATTATAGCAAAGCTACTAAACATTTTTGTCCAGTTTTTATTTCATGTTTGGATAGCTTTGTACTTGTTGAATTCATAATTGTTGCTTTTACATCATCTTAAGTATCTGGTGTTATGGTTTAGATTATGTGTGCACGGTGGCTTTTCTTGTTGCAAATCCAAATATTCCTATTTACATGTGTGTTCAAAATGGAACACTAGCTGTCATTTATGTAATGATTTTACACCAAGAAGAAGCTATTGAAGTAAACTGTGGTGAACCTCTGATAAATATATAAGGCCTGTGAATTCTGTAATATATGTTGGACATGTCCAAGAAGACATGTTTTGACCAACATCAAAATGCCCAAGTGGAACATTTCTGCCATGAAACTCTTGTTTAGACATGATAGTCTAATTGTTTTCACTGAAACTGGTAGACTGTGATGTCAATTTGACCAATTCTTACACACATGACGTACATTGCAATAGGTGTGAAATTGCCTTAGGTAAACCATATTCAGTAACCTCCGCTAGGGAACAATCCCAGTCTTATAGCTCCCCACAGGTTTAGGAGCAGACCATTCTATTCCATGGGTTAAGACAGATTTCCAACAAAAGGTTCAGTCATCTTGAAACATAGCTGAAAGAAATTGTGAAATAATCCCATAGCTATAGGTTTGCACAGGAATACAAGGAGTAGCAAGTTTGATTATAAGAACAAACTCCTTGTACCTATAACTTAAATAGTTCTGTTCCAAAGTCGGTGCCTAACTACTCAATGGTACTTGGTCAACTGGCCCATGTACTTCTATATGACATTAAGCTGTTGACATTACTGACACATTTTAGGAAAATAAAGGAAAAGACTGTGTCATATATGAAGAATATTGGTAATTCCATAGCTGCAGAATGTCTTTAAATTTTGAATAAAATACCAACCAAATGTAGAAATATATTGAAATCAACTTTTCAAGCTAAAAGGACTGCGGGAAGTTGATAATGCTATGCAGAATTGACTACGTCTTCTCCAGATGGAACAAATGTATGACAATAGTTCACAAATATTTCAGATTTCTGATATATATATATATATATATATATATATATATATATATATTACCTAAAGACGTTAATGCAAGCCACAGTGATAAGTTGATGTGCTGTTTCATCACCTGTGTTTGCATGTGCAGAGATTTTAATGTGTCTAATGATTATGCATAACCCTACCCAGCAGTGGATAGGTTGGTAATATGTGTGATAGCGCACAACAAATTTGGTAGCCCACATTTGTCAACATGTTCACCAGACAAGGTTTCGATATGTTAACCCTCTTTATACCTTGGCGGATTGAGCAGATATTTCTGTGCTTTGGGTCTGTGAATTTCATTGGCTTCGGCGACAAGCCACTACATCCAATCAAAATTAAGTTGTTCAGATTTGAACACTGTCCCTACATGATCGAGACAAGGGAGCACATAATGGACTTGTAAATAAGCAATTTTCTACTGCCGGTCCGTGTTTGTACAAATACCTTTCACTCAAATACACTTGTAATTGCTTCTCTCTGGTACGTAGTCATGCTTTCAGTGTTTAACTTACAAAGTATCCTTTTGAAGTCAGTTGACGCCACCATTTTTGGCCAATGTACAATGCACCTCTGTTAAAATTATTGGTTAGTTGGCATTACATACTAAGGGAGGCAACTCATGAAATCCAATAGATGTTGTTAGGACAAAGCACTATAATATCTGCTCGATCTGCCAAGGTGTAGATAGGATTAACATATCCGAACTTTGGCTAGCAAAGATGATTTTTCAGTGGATAAACATTTCTGTTGAACTTGTTATTAGATGGGTAAATGTGTAATGTGGTTAAAGGTTCCAAAAAACAAACACTTCAGATACATCAGATTGTTTATGTCATTATTTTTTTTATGTTGGTTTTTTATATTAGACTTAAGCACTCAGATATCTATATTTTAAACTTGATAAACAATCAAGTGAATCTCTTTTGTCCTTTGATTACAAGAAAGTACACATGGTTGAAACATTATAAATCTGTTGTTAGATTTTTCAAAATAAATACTAGAAGTAAACAGAGTACCTTAAATTATAAATTCAGTGAAAAGAAAAGTTAAGCCTGAATAATAATGCCAGTGTACGGTGTGATCTGTTTCATATCTGTCACAACTATACCTTTTTTCTTCATCAAACTTGCAAATTCTTATATTTTCAAGAAAAGTCTTAAAAAGGATTAGAGCACTGCTAAATGCTTTTTTGTTTTTGAATGAACTACTAAATAAAATCTTTAGAACATTTGGCCAAATGTTATTAACCATATTTGTTTTGTCAAAGAAAAGTAAATGCATGCAAACCAACTTCAGCATTCCATGACTACCATTGTTCTTCAGTCATCTGAATTGATGCATAAACAGAGTTTGAAAAACAAACACTTGATTGTGCTTGATATACTTAGGTAAGTAAAAAAAGGCAATATAGTAAGTATAACTAAAGCAATTAAACTTGAATCGGCACAACAATGTCATTCTGACCATGGAACAACTTATTCAACCATTATTACCATAACCTATTGTAGATATATGGGGCAATGTCTTGCAGTGCAGGACTACAGTTTATACTTGCTGCTGAAAAACAAAAGCTGGTGTTCCCATGGGCCTCAGATCATTGTAGTTAAGTGGTCTGAAAATGAAATTTGGTAGTCCCAGGCATTTGGACTAACGATTGTTCAGCCCTTGCTACTTAGCTAATTACTGTAAGTGTGAGGACATTTTTCTCACAGTTGTAACCCAACATTACCTTTCACACTGTTAGAATGAACCAATCAAAGTTTCTCTTTGAATCACACTGATCAATTAAACAGACACTTTTCATTGATGTGTAAGAGACTGTTACATTCTGTTGTTGATGAAATATTGTGTTTATATGTACTGATGAAAAAAAATGGAAATCTCAGCACAGGCAGCAATGGATGATAAAGGAGTGTAGCATATTATCACCGGTAGCTTGCTATGATGGCTGGAAGACTGCTCTCTAATTTAAAATCATTTCCACTGTAGTTTCTCCAATTTAAATTCATTTCCACTGCAGTCTCATAATCTCCAGTGTTGCTTCCAGGATTTGGGATTGCAACAGTCCCCCAGTCTGCAAAACTTTGGTCCAAGATAAGTTAACTTGCATGTTCAACAAATTAGCTTACAGTTCATTTCTGGTGCATTTCGTAAGTCAAGATGCATATTGAACATATTAAACAAGCTGTGTTGTCTACATCAATCTGTTTGTTAACCACTGTCATGGAGGCAGCCATAATAGATATTGTTGGAAGTTAAGGTATGGTCTTATCTTGGTGAGACAGGTTTTGATGGGCTAGGGCAGTGATGTGTCACTTTTATTAATTATATTGGTACTTGTACAGTCAGCATCCACCAAAATGTCAAGTAGATAAAATACACTTTTTGATTATTTTATGGGAAATGAAAGTACGCAACAATGTGACAGTTCAGAGAATAAACCAGGATCATCTAGTGACACATATATGTCATTGGATATAATTCTAGTTTGTTTCGTGAATTTTCAGGTTAGCGTCATTAAATGTATCTAAACATAACTAATTTGTTTTGAGCACAAAGTATTTCAACACCATTCAAATCGACATACAGTGTAACACATCTGATTAAATACAAGGTAAAACAGGTTGGTCTGTTTACATCAAATTGTTTGGATGCCACCATGGCCAGAAGCGTCAATTTGTTTATTAAGGAGTGAGCAGCTTTCCTATTTGACCATAATGTAGTTGCATCCCTTTAATTTCTTTGTAGCATCAAATATGGACTCTTCCAGCATTTGCGCAAACACGGCATATTACATGTACACATTTTATTTTTTTCAACATGTATTAAATGAATAGTGTTGTGCTGTATGTCACTATGAATTATTTTTGAATCATTTGTGGACAAGATTAATTCTTTACTTTTAGCAACATTTTAATACATTGTGTTGAAAATGCAAATGAGAAACAGATGTGGATATCATCTATGACGCTGTGAGGAATGAACTATATGAAAATTAAATCAAGGGGATCTATGTGGCTAAGTGGTCTAAAGTATTTGCCTTTATCTATCACTGCCAATTCACATCATTCCATGTGGATCCAAGTCTCATGCTCAGCCAATATGGGTATGTGAAAAAGCTTGCTAGTAGCTTCCTATGGGTCAGTGGTTCTTAATGGGGGATTTCCTGTGTTCTTCCTCCACCATTTATACTGGCAGCCATGTATATCTTATCTTGTGCTGAGAAATGGTCTTAAACCTGAAACAACAAATTCAAATCAAGATCCAGACACTGACACTCAGTTTCCATTTCACAGACCATGATTAAAACAAGTACAGGTACTATCACCTTACTCAAGATTTGTGCATGGAACAGCTTTTCCTCTGATTGTGGTAAAACCATTGGATCATCGTATTTGCTGAATAAAAAGAAGACAATTGTTAAGTATGATCGTATCTTTTCTTAATATGATTGAATAAGGATTCTTTTAAAAGTCTGACTCACATTTTTGGGGAGGGGTCTGATTGGCCCATTTTTGAAATTACAATGTTGGCTTGGTCTCTTTGTACAAAATGCTAGAAGCAATCCTGGTCCTTGTATTGTGTGTTTGAATGTAGCCTTAATCATGGAAAATCCACATGTACTGTTTAGACTTGTAAGTTAGATCCAACTGCAAACTGCATAGACCCACTAAGACTAATCAATACAACAACATACACCCTGATCTGCCAGCACATTATGTGACCACCAGTTGGGGTCTGTGCGGTTTGTTAGGACTGAACAGTGCAACAGCATATTCCCTGATCTGCCAGCACATTATGTGATTGCCAATTATTGTCTATGTTGTGAGTAGCTGAACCTGAGTTTTAAGCAAGTATGTATGATAAGCTTCCCATGTCATTGCTTAAAAAAGCAACCCGATTTTATATAGTATAAATTCTTAGTGTAACAGGATCACCTAAACCTGATTTTATATATTATAAATTCTTGGTGACACAGGTTCACCCATACATAACACAAACCAGACAGTCCTACACATGCATAACACACAAACCCAACAGACCCTACACATGCATAACACAAACAACAGTCCTACCCATGCATAACACAAACCAAACAGTCCTACCCATGCATAACACAAACCAAACAGTCCTACACATGCATAGCACAAACCAAACAGTCCTACACATGCATAACACAAACCAAACAGCCCTACACATGCATAACACAAACCAAACAGTCCTACACATGCATAAAACAAACTGAACAGACCCTACCCATGAATATCACAAACAACAGTCCTACACACGCATAACACAAACCAAACAGACCCAACCCATGCATAACACAAACCAAACAGCCCTACACATGCATAACACAGACCATACCATGCATACCACAAACCCAACAGGGTTACCCATGTATAACAAACCCAATTGCAGGTGAATTTGATCCATTGGTGTATAATGAAATGTTCAATCCAGGTGATTAGCACATACATGAAATTAAGTGTTTAGAGAAGTGCTATTGGACCTTTGAAATATTTAAATACATGCAATGCCACAAAATATGGTAGAAATTCCCTGCTTTGTAATGTTCAAGGAGGTTGGGTTACCATATCTGAACTTTGAAAAAAGACGGCATTCTGGAGAGTGTGTGTATCTATGTAAGTATCTGTAAAAAGATTTAAAGACAGAAAAGAAGGATGTGTCCAGGAAAAATAAGACGTATGGTAACCCTAGGGGAGGCAGCACTCATTTTGCTAATTACATACCTCCGATTGTAATGAGAGTATTTAGTTAGTATCGAAGTAGTTATTCCACAATTTAACCATTTCTTCTGTGTTTCACTCTTAGCAATCTTACCATTTTCTGGGATTCCATTAAAAGCTTGCAAGTCATTTAGCTGTGATGCACACATAAACACACAACAGTAATGCAATTTCAGTAGACATGTCTACTGTAGCCGGTGGATAAAAATGCACTCTGCCAAATAGGGATATGGATTTTATAGCTCCATATCTATACAACAGGTCGGCATAATACATTTTCAACTCCACCCTCATGCTATTCAGTATTCTTAAATAAACACATTATATATTGTTGGAAATTGTTGATTTCTTTAAAAAAATTTTACAAAAATTGCACATATTTTCTGCATCTGCTTTAGCATTGGCAAGACAGGGACACTAAATCTGCCTTGAGAGATCACTGTTTTGGAAACCTATCTCATGATGGACCAGATTTTTCATGCACAGGTGAGCACTAGCAGTATTGTATAGTTATGATCACCAGTGAGAGACCACTTTTAGTTATTCATTGTTAACATTCCAGTTGGAGTATCGTCAACAGTGATTACAGCTTTTGTGAAGTTCTGTATGGTTATAAGTCCGAAATCCTGGTAGGAAAAGCTCTCATACTTGAACTCTAAAATCAGAAAGCTTTGCTGTGTCATATCCATACATCCTGCTCTCCCTGTGAACCTTAGGCAAGTTCATTTAAAAATCTTTGTGGAGTTTTTGACTCCTTTTTCTGCATGATAAATCCCAAAACTGGAGAGGGATGGTGATTACACTTGAACTGTAGAATCCCTAAGCACTGCCCTTTCCCATCTATGCACTGCACTATACTTCTCACCCTCAGATAACTGAAAATCTGGGTGATGGTTTCTGTTAGTTTGTCTGCATGACTGTAGGTCCCAAATCCTGAGAGGAATAGCTATTTCACTCATTAGCATTAAAGAGATGGGGGGAGGATAAGGAAAAAAAGGATCTTGGAATAGTATTTCAGATGTTAAATTTATTAAACTAGTTGATCACTTCACTATATGACAAGGTTGCTGGAAGTAAGCAGCATGTTGTATTATTGATAAGTTTCAAAACGTGCATGTCCGATGAGTACAAGTTTGACATGATGGCAAGGAGTTTGCATAACTCTGCGATTTTACTAAATGACTTTTGTTACATAGGTGATGCTTGATTTACAGCAATTTGATTTATGCCCTTTCATATTAATGCCATTTATAAAGAAAGAAAATTCAATTTGCACCATATTTTTATGCCATTGCTGAAGCCATGTTTTGTGAATCATGTGCAACTCGTGTTCATTCTTGATATATGCCATAACCTCAGGAACACATCTATGACATGAATTGAGCATCACCTGCATAACAGTAAGACACAACATTGTTGAGCCTACATTCATAAAGAGGCCAAATGTACAAGTTTTGTTTTGGCAGCATCAACAGTTCTTGTCACATCTGTGATGCACAAGTAAACCACAGGTATTTTTCCAATGGGATTTGCTGGCAGCAAATATGTAAATGTTAAGTTGTTCGCCTCATATGCCATCTGGTATCCATCAGCATTTGTTAATTTTAAACCTTAGTAACAGTAATACATAACCTGTTACTACTGTATTGCTTTCTTTTCTTGGACTCCTGATTGCCAGTGCAAGCTAATTATTTCCTCCTCCAATTAGTATTTGGAGGGCCAGAATCGAAAAGAACCAGATTCCAGTGCAACTCCTTAATCATTGCCAACATATAAAATACCTTCCGTTTTTCCTTGACTTATGAATAGTAAACATTTGCTATATCACTGATTGAAGTTTGCCTTTATGTCATCATTAAACATTTTTTTAGGTCAGTCAACTGAGTGCTTATGGTGTCAACTGAGTGCTTATCTCCTCATTCCTTCCTTTATTGCTGGCCTAGTGGTTAGAGTGTCTGCCTCGGATGCGGGAGGTCGTGGGTTCGATCCCCGGTCGAGTCATACCAAAGACTTACAAAAATGGTACTAACAGCTGCCTCGCTTGGCGCTCAGCATTAAGAGGTTAGTGTTAGGACTGGTCGGCCTGGTGTCAGGATAATGTGACTGGGTGGGACATCATGCTACATGTCTGCGGAATGATGTCCCAGTGCTAGACATCACTATAAACTGCCACACTGCAGACATCGTAGCGATATGACTGAAAAATTGTTAAAGCTACGTTAAAAATCATAATCACATCACATCACCTTCCTTTATTTGAGTTTTCAAGATTCCTTTTGTTAATTTTTAGAGTTTTTGTACTGTGCTTAGCAAATGGTGCTTCTGAAAATTGTATTCCCACATCACAGTTCAAGAGCTAGAGTAAATAGAGGATTCTGGCTGTTTTCTTCTGTGTGATTTTTTTTTTCTCTTTGTGAGCTTAATATGTAGCAGACTGGATAAATACTGGCACAGAAATACCCATGGGTACTTGCACCATACCTGTCTATCATGCACTGGTTGAGCATGTACAGACAGATGAAAAGTTTGTTCTCACTGGACAGATCAGGTGTCGGGCTTTATACTAAGTCAGCACACATTCTGTGGGAGAAAGAACCTCATCATCACTGATTGACCTCCATTCCTGAGGAGGCGGGGTGGGACCCGAATCTCTTCCCATGAATGTACCGTGAACTCCATGGTTTGAAGATGACCCAAAAGTCATGAATTCCAGATGTTCATTATGATGCCATCAGTGCCAGTGAAGGGTCGATCATTGGCCCCTCCCAGGTGAGGGAAAACAACAGAGCTAGTCAAACCTTCTAATTAGGGATGAGCCAAGTCCTCAAAGGGTTGGAGCCCCAGTGACAGAAGTAAGCAAGTCATGCGTTCTGAACAGCAGCAATCTTGATGAGCATTCACTGGTCACTGGTCACCAGGCTTCAGTCTCTAGTTAAGAGTGAGAGATCTAGTCAATACCCCCACCCATTCCTATGTGATTAATTCTTATTATGTGTATTTAATTGTGTGCTTAACTTTTTTCCATTATTGTAAGTTGTAAATAACATGTTGACATAGCTCTTGAGTTCAGAACATTCTAGCCCCAGACTTGTTTACAATTTGATTGGAATAACTCACATCTAGGTAATGTGAAAATAAATAAATAAATAGAGACTTGATAACAAATAATTCATTTCTATTTTATATCAGTGTCCGGAATCCATTTGTTATCAGAGTTTACAGTTGTGTTCAGATATAATTCAAGAGGAATTATTAATTTAAATTATTCAATGAAATTACCAAGTGTTCATTTGACATTGGATCAACACATTATTAAGGAATAATTATATCAAAAGCAGTCTGGATTGCATCATTGTGGTACATCAGGACATTCAAGGCTATTTGAATTTGAAACATTTAATATTTCTGGAGATATGCATGAGCTGGGTATGGTCTGTTCGATAAGCGAATCAGCACAATACCACCTCACCTGTGTAATTTGATCTACATAAGGGATTCCACTCTACAATAGTATGTTTTGTTTCTGGCATTTTAAATCTGTATAATTTGTCAAGTATGATAAACATATTGACTAAAACAAAATTTAAAGTTAATATTTCGATTTGTTCATTCGGAAACACTTGACTTATGGCAGCTCTTTTGCCACTTTACCTGCTCTTTTATGATTCTTTATACCAATTTGTTTAGACATTCAACAGTAATTCCAATGTGTCTAGACAGTCAACAGTAATACCAATGTGGCTAGACAGTCAACAGTAATACCAATGTGGCAGGACAGTCAATAGTAATCAGTAATACGAATGTGGCTAGACAGTCAATAGTAATACCAATGTGGCTAGACAGTCAAAAGAAGTACCAGTGTGTCTAGATAGTCAATAGTAATACCACTGTGTCTAGACAGTCAACAGTAGTATCAATGTGTCTAGACAGTCAACATTAATACAAGTGTGTCTTAGACAGTCAACTAATACCAATGTGTCTAGACAGTCAACAGTAATACCAATATGTCAGACTGTCAGCTAATACCAATAGGTCTATACAGTCAACGATAATACAAATGTGTCTAGACAGTCAACAGTAATACCAATTTGTCTAGACAGTCAACTAATACCAATGTGTCTAGACAGTCAACAGTAATACCAATATGTCTAGACTGTCAGCTAATACAAATAGGTCTATACAGTCAATGATAATACAAATGTGTCTAGACAGTCAACAGTAATACCAATTTGTCTAGACAGTCAACAGTAATACCAATGTGGCTAGACAGTCAACAGTACAGAATACTCCTCCCAGACTGAATGAGCACGTCATGTTTCTGTAATATCTGGGATGTTATCAGGTAGCCAGAAATTAGATTTTGCAAGGAAGGATCTTCTGTGTATGTGTGTGTGTGTGTTATACATTTACATAAATTATAAACTGTAGCAAAACATAAGATTTTCAGACTGGCGGAGGGGAGAGGCAAAACTTTTAAGGAACATCTCACACACTTGGTAACCCACACTGACACTTTCCATAAAATAAAGTCTAATTGCTTTCGTCATACTAAACTTACTCTTTTTCTTGATAGAATCAAATTATGACACAAGCAAATGGATGTGTTTTTTAGTTCAATTCACAAGCATTCATCTGGTTGAAATGTGATAGCAGCCAAAGAATGCCAAAGCTGGATAAAGGCAGTATAAGTTCTTTAATGAGACGAATCTACCTAATTGCTTTTGTCAACATTATTATGATTTTCTTCTTTTTGTTGAATAAATATACTCCATCTTCAACTGACTCTTGCATTCCTTGGCTACCATCATATTTCAACTGATATGTACGTCAACTGAACTTGAAAATGTCTCAACTTGCTTGTGTCTGAAGTTGATTCCATTAGGAAAAAGACATCAGAGTATAGTTCAGCTAAGCAACTGGACTTAATTTGTGGAAAAATATCAATATGGGCTGCCAAGTGTGTGAGATATTCCTGAAAACTGGGCCTCCGGTTCCACTGTCAGTTGACTGGGAAATACTCTCCACATCGCTGTTTATTTTGGAAGCAAGACGTTGACCTAACCAATATAAATAACAAGGCAGATATCTTACATTGTAGGACTAGGTTGGTCCTTGAATCAGACTTTTTATTTTTTTACAAACCTAACATAGAACACTACATTACTGAAGTTAAAATAAAATTCAAACTCTGTTGCTCTAAAGTGGTTAAAGTGTTTTTAACCAATAAGGACATGATCAAGCTCTTCAACGTAAGGAAACTGGCAGCTGTGTGACCCTAGGATACCTGGGTGTGTGGTAAATAATCCACTTTAAAAAAAAAAACAAATCCTTCACATTAGTTAAATTCTGTTGTGTTTTAAAAACAAAATGCCATACAATTCAGCTGACCCTATTTCTTTTAATGTTTGACATCAGCACCTTACTAAAAATGCATATAAAGACATTTCAAATTTATTTACTCTATCAATACAGCTATTAGCATAATACTTGGAATCTTTTAAGATGATCAGTGCAAATCAAATCCCATAGCCCGATGTCTGGGACTATACAAAGTCGGACAAGTAAAATTTTCCAAGGTGCTGGTCCAGAACAAGTGCTTTTTTCATACTTTAAAACAAGTCTGGGAAGCACTGATTTTCATATTTTAATCACTTTGTCTGGCAATTCATGCCCTCTGGGCATACTAAATGCTTGAATATACCTCAAAATTTATTCATTCACATCCTGTGATACTACAGTAAATAGTCATTGATAATTGTCTCATGTATACAAGTTCTGTTACCGCTTGACTATATCCTGGGGCAAGCAACCAAATTATCAGCCAATCAAAATTCTTAAAACATACAAATCCAGCATAATGATTTCGCAGTGCTTTAAACAAACGTGCTATATTGTGTTTACTTAACAGATACTCATGAGCAGATCACCCTTTGATTTCAGTCTGTGGCAATGAAATGAAAGAAAAGGATTCTATCATTGTAAGTGTCCATTTCCTTTATGAGCTGATTAAATGACAGGAGTATTTTTTTTGTTTTTAATTCCATACATTGAGGATCAACTTCAACAAGCAGTATTGCATTTGAAGCAAAATAAATGAAGTTAAAGGACCAGCCCATGTTTGCATTTAATAAATACAAGACATATGTATGATCACTTTAATAAAAGTAGTTGTCAGAGTAGGTGCTTGGATAAAATGAGTTTACTAAATTATTTTTACAAGGAAGGTCATAAAGAAGACTCAGAGAAGGTGCATGTGTGTGTGAGTGATTTGAATTTTAATGTAGCTTTAACAATTTTTCAGTCATTGCTATGATGTCTGCAGTGTGGCAGTTTATAGTGATGTCTACCACTGGGGCATCATGCTGCAGATATGTAGCATCATGTCTCACCAAGTCACATTATCCTGACCCCAGGCCAACCAGTCCTAACACCAACCTCTTATTGCAGAGTGCCAAGCGAGGCAGCTGCTAGTAACATTTTTAAAGTCTTTAGTATGACTTTGCCAGGGTTCAAACCCGTGACCTCCCGCATCCGAGGCAGATGCTCTTACCACTTGGGACACTGAAGCAGTCCTCAGAGAAGGAAAATTCATGTTAAAGTGGGAGGATAAAATACAAGGCTACTACTGAGTCTGAGGTAACTATTTCTCCAAAGAGACATAAGCCAGACAATGCGGCAGCAAAAATTTTTCGAATATGACACAACTAAGAAATTTTCAGCCACACTGGTTTGATTACTTGATACTTATCAATGGCTTTAATTCACCAATTCTTAAGGAAAGATATTTTGCACTTATTGCAAACATTATCCCAAAATGTCACAGGTTGACAACTGAGCCAGTTTTTTTGTCAATGGAACTGACAAATTCAGAATTTAATCAAGTCTCGTAACAGTTTTGGACCCATCAAAATCTCTTCAGCACAATATATGCAAGTGTAGAAAATCCCTCATGTTTGAGTTGCTAACACTCCACTAGCAAAGGCCATTTTAAAACTTAATGAGAATGAAATGCAAAACAAATCAAATGAGAGCTCCATTGAACCACCTACATTCTAGCCAATTATGGAAAACTTTTCTTGATAAGGAAATAATGTGTACACTCCAGGAGAAGAATGGTCTCAAGTATGGTGCTAATTATAAAACAGATTCAGGGCAAAGGACTTTGCTCTGTCAATTAACCTTTCAATTCTTGCTAATGGATGTGCTAATGCTACCATACTGAAGCAATTAATAATGCATATAACATACCCTGACAATATATAAAAGTAAACAAGTTAAGCCCATTTGAAGACATAAATGTGTTGTACCTTGTTTCTGTTGTTTTTAATATTGATTTGAAATACATTTCATCCAATCTAGGCAAGAAATTGCAATTTTGGGACATGTGAAAATGCTGGTGGGACAAGTGAATTTTGTGAAACCACTTGTACTGGAAAGTTTAAAAAAAAAAAAAAAAATATTGCACTCTATACTTAAATAATGTGCCACTGGAAGGCTAAACAAAGTGATAATTCACAGTTTGCACTACTATACATATTGAACATGTGAAGGATTCCTTGAGGTATGTAGTAAGAAAAATGCATTTATATCCATCAGACTTAAGGTGCATCTAATTCTGTGTTGGTTTACCCTGAATGGCAGTTGTCTTATAAATCATCCCTTCTGTGTGGTCTAACATGTACACCGAAGAGGTTCAGGCCTGATCAGTGTGCAACCTGATGTGTCTTTGAAAACTTTCATGCCAAAGAAACAGTTTGTCACAAGTCTTACATTTGTATGGCCTGTCTCCAGTGTGTATTCTTGTATGCAATTTCAAGTTTCCTCTCTGTGTAAAACTTCTACTGCAGACTTCACATTTGTATGGTTTTTCTCCAGTGTGAGTTCTCATATGAAGTTTCAATGGTTCCTGCACTGAAAAACTTTTGCCACAAACCTCACATTTGTATGGCTTTTCCCCAGTGTGAATTCTGGTATGCTGATATAAGGCTTGTTTGCTTGAAACACTTTTGCCACATACTTCACATTTGCAACGCTTTTCTCCTGTATGCATTTTCCAGTGACTCTTGAGTTTAATTTTTTCAGCAAACCGTTTGCCGCACACTTCACACATGTAATCTTTAATTCCTGTGTGCTTTGTAATATGCAATTTCAGCTGGTCTTTCCGACTAAAGATTTTACCACAAAGGTTACATTCACAATGTTCTTCTCCTGTATGTATCTTAACATGTTTCTTACAGTAAGAGCTCAACGAGAAACTTTCACCACACACTTCACATTTGTATGGTTTTGCTCCACTATGAATACTTATATGTTGTTTCAAGCTATCATTTCTTGCAAAACTTTTGTCGCAGATATCACACTTGTACGGTTTTTCTCCAGTATGAATAATTGTGTGGTGCAATAAATTTCCACTCGTTCTAAAACATTTTCCACAAGCTTCACATTTGTATGGTTTTTCTCCAGTATGAATTTTTATATGCTGCTGTAATGTATGATTTCTTGAAAAACTTTTGCCACATACTTTACATTTGCATGGTCTCTCTCCAGTGTGAATTCTTGTGTGCAGCTTCAAGCCCTCGTTTTTTGTAAAACTTTTACCGCATACTTCACATTTACTTGTTTTTTCTCTTGCATTCATTTTTATTGTTCCCATCAATGTACTTGGGTGATCGACATCCTCCTCAAGTTAAAAACTAATAAATTAGTGCTTATGTTAACAGTTTCAAGGAATTTCAACTGATGTCGTGGGGAATCTAACAGTGTTTAACGGTTCGGTTCAAGAAACGTTTCTGGCTCCCATTACAACGTACCACTTCAACGGCAGCCTATTCAGAACGAAGCACATCATTATACATTATTTGAGCCCGGTCAAATTAAATGCTTTTCTAGGTTGTTTTGTTTTTTTGTTTTTTG
>JAECUM010094151.1:0-16833 GCA_016617855.1 Megalonaias nervosa | reverse complement strand
CATGGTTTTGAACCACATTTCGCCTGTAAAATAGCATCACATTTGCCACCCTGGCGACATAAACGGTATCTGCCGACGATGGAACAGTCTCTTGTTATTCCATTGTGTAATTTATTAGTCTCCAGTCATAAATACTGCACCTTTAGCCACACAACCAATGTACACCACTAGATTCTAATAAGGACTATTGAACGACAGGGACACTCATGCGGTTCTAACCTGAATTTAACAAAAGTAAACCATGGCATCATGGAAACAAGCTAAAACTTCACGTTTGCTCCAAGCAATTGGCTAATTGTTTCGGGCTAAGGAATATTTCCACAGGACCGAGTTCCAATAATCAAACAAGTAATCACAAAAATATAAGAATTCCTTAAAACGGGGCGCTATAACCAACTGCGCTTACTCCAAATTTATTACAGTAACATGGCATTTAAAGTGTTGATACAGAGCAATTTGATATACCAATACTATTGATATATCTAATTGTGATCCTCGAATGGTGCAATAATACAAGTATATAAACATTCTGCGTGCTGGACTGTATGAAAACCTTGAAATTTGTCGCAAGGGTATGTGTACACTTTCCTCGGGATTTATCTACGGTGATTATATAATCAATGAAAGAAAGTTGCAATAGCCTTTCAACATTATACGGCAAATTTGTTACAAGGAAAACGCATTGTAATGTATTAAATTTTTTGTTGTCGTTTCTTAAAACTAGTATAATGTTTATTATTAATTAAATATGAATATGTCCAAAGGCCCTCCTCTACCCCCTCTGTCGAACATCGTAGGATGGTACGGCAAAATCCATGAAAGAGGAGCGTATCGGGTTTTCGCTTGTCATATGACACGGTCTCTGGTCTCTGGACCTTTGAATGATGGTAGAAGTTAAATCAAACCGACTAGAGGGAGAGGGAGGGAGGGAGAGGGAGGGGGAGAAGGAGAGAGAGAAAAATAATTTTATGATCGGTAATGCAACTAAGAATATCGACTTAGATCAACTGTAAAAACATTAAAATATTTTAATTATCTCTTGCTGGTTCGCCATTTTAGCATAGTTTCTATTCCTCACTAACTTCCATGCGCCGGTAGGTGAATGGCTGAGCGTTCACTGTGTTCAAGAAGCTATCGATGTTTTTGTAGTTTGGAGCCCTCTTTGTGATAATTGATCCCAAGTACTTAAAGCTTGACTCTTTTCAGCTTCTACCTACTGACCTTTATTTCTGCACTGATGCCAATGGTGTTGTTTGTCATCAGTTTGGTTTTCTCGGAGCTAATCTCCATACCGTAAGCTGTGGAGGCTGTGTTGAGGCGCTCAACCAAGTCAGTCAGTCTTCTTCATCTCCTGCTAAACCATCAACATCATCTGCAAAGTGAAGGTTGGTGATTGTTCTTCCTCCGATGCTAACAGAGCCCTTGTGGTCATGCAAGGCATCATTCATGATCTTTCCAGGAAAATGTTGAAGAGTGTAGGTGACAGTATACGTCCCTGTCTGACTCCCAACTGTTGTTCGAAACCAATCTCTTCTGCTGCCATTGATGAGGACAGAACTGGTGGCTTTGCCATAGAGATACTCAACAACCCGCACCAGGCTTGAGCTGATGTTGTACTTCCTCATAGTTGCCCATAAGGCTGCATGCCATACCCTATCAAAGGTCTTTATGATATCTATAAAGACATGGTATAGATTTTACTGATGCTAAAGGTAATTCTCGCAAAGGAGTCTGAGATTGAAGATTTGTTCTGTGGTGCTCATTCCTGCTCGGAAGCCTGCCTGCTCTTCAGCAATAATTTTCTCTGCTTGAGGCTTTAGACTGTTGAGAATTATCTTCAACATGACTATGCTCGGGTGACTGATCAAACTGATGGTTCTGTAGTTTTGGCATAGCTGTAGGTTTCCTTTCTTGAGGAGCACGATGACCAAGGATGAGTCCATGTGGTGGGCCATTCTCCTGTCTGCCATATCTTGTCGCAGATTGTTGTTAGGACTGTGACTATCTCTTCTCCTCCTGCTTGAATGAGCTCTGCTGGTATGTTGTCATTGCTGGCTGACTTATCTTTTCTTTAGTGGCCTAACTGCAATTTCTCTTCTTCACAAAGAATGGAGTTGTCATCAATTTCTTCTACCTGAGAGCAATTTAGTGCTGCTGGATCTCCTTGGGTCTTATGATTGTGCACAATTCTGAGGAAGTATTCTGTCCATCACTTTAGGATCTCTTGGTCTTCTGGTAGGCATTTTCCTGATTTTTCCTAGATTGTGGTAGTTTTCCCTTGTTTATGGGTTGTGAGAACTTTTCACCAGTTGATATGCCATTTTGCTGTCATTTCTACTCAGACTGTCTTCGATTTAAAACATCACTCATGTTTAAATCACAAGTTTCTTATATTGATTTAATCAATGTGAACGAAAATAGAAACTCACCCCACCCCCCACAACAAAACAATCGGCTTGCAAAGAGGATTGTGAATAACCACAAATAGCCACAAAATGGCCACAAAAGATATAGAACTACATTTTGTAGCGGACACACTCGGAGGGGATGTGAAGAGTTTATTCACTCGGTCAATGCACAGTTGCCTGTAGTTAATCTTAACTCCGTTCAAAGGGCAAATATGTGTATTTGTATTTGATGAACCGTCCGCTGACTAAGGTACCAAACATTCATTTCACTTTTTACGCAGTGCCACAGGAGACAGACAGAAAAATGTACACTATTTTTATAGGACTCATGAAATGATACCTATCAACAAAGACCGGATGAAAATTTTTTCAGGCCTTACCGAGATATTTACAAGTAATCATGCGTGCTTTTCTGGCCAAATGCCAAATAAATAGTTTCTCGGGATATTATATTGGGGAAATACAATTTGAGCTTCCTGCGCATTCCTCTATACACGTTATCATAGGATATATGTAGAAACTACGATAATAGATGGTTTTCGCCTTGCTGCGACCGAACACTCGGTCCTTGGTTGACGAGCGACCTCTCGTTGGATAGGTCGTTGGGTCAACAAAAGTTGAGGTGTAATCATTGACAGTTTAGGGGATATTGTATATGAATGGCCGAGAAATACATACAACAAAATTAATGTTAAAGCGTATATACATATTTAGATGAGGCAAACCAAGAAGTTTGATTTATTTTAAACGGAATTTAATGTCAGGCTATGATATCCCAATGAAAGTTGTCCAATCAAATTGAACACAGCTGTCTGTTATTATTAGGAAATAAAGTTGTTTTCAGGACGTACCATTTTGTAAACTCCTAGCAGCGTCATTAGTACGATCCCAATCTTCAGTAAAGTATAATTGTCAGAGGTCTTATGGGTGAAATGTTTCTCAGATTAATGGGTTGAATTTAAAAATCTAAAGTAATTTCTTCCTGATAAAAATGTGGAAAAACATCGATCACTGTTCCCTCACTGTTCTTGTAATGCTGATGATAATAGAAGTGCCGATCGGTTTTGATAAAAAAATTTTTCATGTCATCAAAGATGAAAAGAGCTATTAGGAATTTTAGGGGGAAGAGAACTAAGACTTTCATACGAAAGGTGTTAAAAAAGTTTGTAGAAAAAGAGAATGTATAGGAAATAATGGAATCAAATTCCTTGCTTTAAACTTTAAATATCGATGAGGAGACAACATATTTAAAAAACAATATAAGATAATGGACACGAGTATGTAAACAGCAAAAGCCAGATGTTAACACTGGACACCATTTCAAATAGTTGAACTATGATATTGATTACATTTTCCACGCATGTGTAAAATTCGCGTTGTGACGTTGTTCTTTTGTCGGAAGTTAATGTTTTCTTTATTAAATTATGGTAATTATTTACATAGTTAAATGATGATAACACATTTGAAACTCTCAAAGAGGCGCTCCAACTATTGACCTGAAATCACCTGGGCAATTTATAAGATTGAATTTATTATAATACAAAGCTTATTATTTTGAACTTTCGAACTTACAAAGTACCTATAATTGATATCAACTGAAAGTGGAGTTTAAGAAAATGTCAGAGCTCAAGCTGAATGACACAAGCCATACAATGACTGTCCTTTATTTTACCTTTATACGTAAGTTAATCTTTATCTGGATGACCCTTCAAATACAAGAGTAATCGTTTATTATTCAAATGATCGTTGCTGGTGGTATCGTGCAGATCTTGGAAATATCCGTGATCGGAAGTAAGTAAAGTTTGATTCTTATTGCTTTCATAAATGCACTATATCATTCAATGTAATGACTGAAGTGATGATTGATTAGATAAAGACTCATCCGTATCAATCAGAACTTGGCATCATTAGACAGGAGACCAAAATGTAAAAATTATTTAATTTATGTTTAATCTTCACTTATTTATTCAAAAACAAAATGTGATCATCATTCTTTATTCGTCACTTTAGTTTTGTAGGGAAACGATGCAATGCGCATTTGTTTATTCGAATCTACGGCTTCTCTGTATGTTCTTTCTTGAATATTATTTTTCTTGTTAGATTATCTGCATTGGATATTTGAATGGATATATCTGCATAAGATATGTTCCTTCTGAAAATGAAAATATTTGTGCAGACGTGCACAGTGACAGCAGATTGTGCTTGTTACTATATATTCTTAAAGGCATAATCAGCTCATTCTTGTGCTTTTCTTAAGGTTGTAGTATCATGGAGAGGCCTGTAATTTTCCTAAACTCTTTGTTGGTGCTGATGGTGTCCACCCAAGTAACACATGCGAGCAGTCATAAATCGTTCGACATAGATGAGGTCTTGTGCAAATCAAATCCAGGTTAGTGAAAGTTTGAATGTGTTATCATCATTTAGCTATGTAAACTCCGCAAAACGTGAAACGGAAAACGAATAATTTCCATATAGTGTTAATGTTAATTATAACAATAAAAGCAAACTATAGCAGTAACAATTATTGTTCATTTGTGATATCTTGAGGTGGAATATTTTTTAGAAAGCAAATAATTTCTAACAAATCGTGATTTTGAAGGCAAGGGCACATGCGCCGGATATACACATCACTTAAAATGTATAATTTATTCCAATATTTAAGCAGTATTATTTCTAAAATCATATGCTAGAAGTTTGCAATTTAGTATGACCAGTATAAACTAATAACTTTTATCATATAAAGTTTGATTTCTCTCTAAAATCGATGTATGCTTTCCATACCGTTATATTTGATTTAAAAAGTGCTGAGAGACGGGACTGCTTTGTGCCTTGGTTAAATTGTATTGACTAAATCGTCAGCATCATGTTGACGTTGAAAAGAATGGACCAGTCTGGTATGGTGATCAAGGAAATATATCTGATTGTGACAAATGAACGGCCAGGAAATGTTCTGTGCAGCTTTTATTTACCTGTTGTAGGGTTCATATTGCATGGGATACTTCAAGCTGCTTGTGATGTGATTGGCAAATGTTTGGGCGTGCGAGCAGTGAAGGGGGGGGGGCACTTTGCAATCAATGGGACTTCTACGTTAAATTTGGTCGATTGCACTTTGGGGTCATAACGGGGATTTAACATTGAGCAGACTAAGCCTGTCTAGGGTCAAGGGAGAATTGAACATAGGGAATGTAGAGCAACAAGGCATTCGGCCTGTCTAGGGTCAAAAGTAATTGGAGAGGGGTTTCGTCAGGGTACTGGACACTGGCAACAATATTGCAAGTGGCTGACCTCAATAGGGCGGAACAGTGACAAGGGCAAACCTGAATACGCGTTACTCTAGGGACAAATAAAGACATAGACACAGAGACGTGGTTAGAGACAGGTTTAGAAACATAGAAAGAGACACAGACATATCACACAAACATAGATTGATGAACATCAATCTATCACACCAAATATTGACTAAGAAATTTTGTAGGCAAGAGAGAATAGATATCTTTTCGAGGCAATGGAGTGGCCCTGAAAAGGACCTTTGGGTTCTTCTATTTTATCCAGTTCTTCTACCATCTCCTCACTTTCTCTATTATTCCTTCCTTTCTTCTTCGTTTCATTCTCTGGTATACAGTCAAGATGACCCATAGCTCTGAACTTTTCCTGTACCTTGATCAAATTTTCATTCAATTTCTTAAAGTCCTCTCTTTTCTTTCTATTTTCTTTTTCCTTTCTCTCATTAGCCCAGGTAGATTTTATCTACACCTCCTCTTCCATCACTTTTCTTACCATTTATTCTGCTTTGTTTAATTGGTGTAAGCCCCACTTTACAAAAGACCAATCTGTTAAATTCTATATTTCTTCTAAAACGTTCCTTATTTTCTCACACTGTCAAGAGCCTCTTTCAAATTTCCCATTTAACATACTTAGGCTTAATAAATTCTCTATCACGTCTTTATCCAGATCTCGGGCTGCTTTTAGACTCGTTTTTTGACTTGTCACGAAGTCAAGGGTAACTGGATACATCCATTCAGCAGCAATCCTTTCTACGACATACAATGCATCCATCATCCAATACCATCTGTCTTTTAAGTAATTTAAAAAATTCAGTTTTGAAAGTGTTGACTAGTCAAGGCTGGGGTACTGGCCACCCCAGCCTTGACTAGTCAACACTTTCAAAACTGACTGACTGACTGACTGATGGATTAAAGTCGCCTATGCATTCGAGTGCTTTCGCGACTGGTTGTGGCCCCTGGCTGGGCGATTAGCCCCTATTGGGGCGCTTAGCCCCAGGCTGGGCTTTTCAGCATGCAGGAGGTGTGAGCATGGTGCCATCACAGCCTTCTGTTATCTACAGCGTCCCTTTCAGTCCGGCAACGAGGAAAGGCGGAAAGGATCCCAGAGCGAGGCAGCGCAAAACGCCACCGCAAGGTCCCCGAGACAACCCCCAAGCACCCCCAAACCCGCAACCGTGCGCCCCGCACCAGTCCAAGCAAGGCCGGACAGTTTGATCAAATTGTGTCCAGTTTTTCTAGTAGACAGCCCTATACCAATGATGTGTAAGCCACCTGTGCAATTGTTCTAGTGTTTGGACTTGTGAATTTTGAATAATTTGAGAAGTTGGAATTTTGTGTACTTGGCGTACTTATATATTTGTATAAAATGTTTCCAATCTGCGAGATGTTAGTCATCCCATAAGCGTTATTCGCGCGTAGGTTTTGATGGTTGTTAATTTTGATGGTGGAGCCAAAGGATCGATACTATTTTCTTATCGGTCTTCAAACGCCAAAATGACGACACACATGGTTAAAGAAAGAGGGGGAATCTCTCTCCTCAACTCCCACAATTTCGCCTCGAGATCGGGTTCTTAGTGCGAAATCTTTAATCAGCACTGGCTTGCCGATATCAGGATCCCACCCTGGTATTTGCTAGTATGTTTTCCCTATCACCCGTTTTACGACTGTCTTTTTCGCTTGCCTTTGCGGGTGGGTCGGGGGAGAGGGATGTTTGTGGGGCCAGTTCGAGTTGGAACTACAATAGCTCCTTCTTTTGAGGAGGAATTATATCTCGAGCTTGTTAGCTTTTGCTTGTCCGGGTGTTTTTAAGATTTCCTTTGATATGTGTAGTAGCGGGTAGAGCTTCCCAGCTACTTCACCGCTTGTCCGACTCTCAGTCGGCCCCCCTCTCCCCCCCCCTGTTCTGGCCTGATGTCAGGGGCATAATGGGAAATCTTTGGTCAACACTGGCTTGTTGACGTCAGGATCCCACCCAGGTATTTGCTTGCATGTTTCCTAGCACTGTTTTATGCTCCCAGCATCCTTTTATTTTGCTTGTCCGGGTGGGGGTAGCGGGAGGGCTGGAGTGTTATGTATGTTTTCAGGTGGGAGTTGGGGCAGCAGGTAGAGCTTCCTGGACTGCTCCAATGATTTAAATTTCCTTTGATTTGTGACGTAGCGGGTAGTGCTTCCCGGCTGCTTAACCACTTTGCTTGTCCGATACCAAATTAAATAAAGTTAAATTAAATAAAATAAATTAGAATAAAATACCAATTAAAAATACCATTAAAATAAATTAAAACAGAATATATAAAATAGAGTAAAAATAGAAGAAGGTAAATAAATAATGGGGGTTGGGGCAGCAGGTAGAGCTTCCTGGACTGCTCCAAGGGTTTATACTTTTGATTTGTGGCTTAGCGGGTAGTGCTTCCCGGCTACATAACCACTTTACTTGTCCGTTACTAACTTAAATAAATTAAAATGACTTTATGTAACGTAATTATGAGAAATTAATATACTTTAAATTAATACATAAGGTAAATACGGCTACAGAGCCATTTTGCAGCTACAGAGTCATTTTGCTTGTTCGTCGCTAAATTAAGTAAAAATAAACTAATGTAAAATATATAAGTTAAGAGATTGTAGTTGAAATAAAGAAAGAAATAAAGATAAATAAGAAGGCTAATAAGAAGATTCCAGTTGTTTTGCCCTGGTCTTTGTTTTCTGTTGTTGCCGTGGTCGTTGGTAGATCTTTTATCTGGCTGATTTGGATGGCATGTTATATTCCCCTCTTCTTTGCAGTCACTTCTTTTAACCGTCAGTTTATTGTCAAATTGTCTTTGATTCAGCTAGTGTCGTTCTCTTTGTGTATTGTAGTGGTTAGGAGTTGAAATGTTTATATTGATTAGGTGAGGCGGGAGATACTACATTTGTCCGGTTAAATTTGTTTGGATGTTGGTCTGGTTAGTGTCAATTCTTTTTGTTTCATACAACAGCTATTAGTGCTATTTGGGGGATTGAAATGTTTCAATTGTTCGGGTTGATTAAGGCGGGAGATGTTGTGTTTGTAAGGTCAAATTTGATTGGTTGATAGACTAATCAGTTTCAATCCTATTCTTGTGTCTTGTTTGTGCGCGATTAAATTTTTGTTATAGGCGCTTATTACCTTTTAGTTGTAAAATGTATTTATGAATTTTTATATGTATGTACATATATGTAATGATGTATATAGGTATAGATGGTTTTGTGTGAGTGATGAGATCTAAGTTCCTGTATAGTAGACACAGTGTCTTGGGGGGGGGGGGGCACCAGACAGATGCCCCCCCCCACTTAGCCAAAAAAATTAAAAAGTATTTTATTTGTTTATGTTATCCCCATCGAGGTGTTGCATGTGTTTTCTAGTTTAAAAAGAATTTTGAACCCAAGTTATTTCAATTTAGATTGGGGTATTTTTTTGTCCCTAGTGTTATCTAAAAGGTTAGTTTCCCGCTCGGGTTTAAATCACCCGTTTAGGAAACCTCACCTTTTTTTGTCCAGTGACCTTTGCCAGAGGTCCCTATGTCCTATGTGTACTATATTGTGTGTTTGCTATAGATGTTGTTGTAGGGCCGGCCTTTTAATCAAATTTCTTCCGAGTTTTCTACAAACATATTGTGATTTAGACTTTTAAATTTTTAATTTATATTCCAGTTTTGAAATTTTGCAGAAGAAACGGTGCGCTAATAAACTTTTAAAAATAAAACTTATTGTTTTAGATGTGTGTTATATCATGTGTCGTTTCTTATTTATATTTTTGCTCGTATTACTGGTTAATTATCAGACTTGTCATAAATAAGGAGCCACATGTTTCTCTTTATTCATTTCATTCAACATGCTTCTCTTAATGATGACACAGCCTTATTTCTCACCTCAAGCATTAATCCAAACAGAAAAAGTCCAAAACGGTGTGTATTTAAATATTTAGAAGAAAAAATTATTTTTAGTCCCTATCTTTTCTTGTCTCGCTGGAATCCATTCCTATCATTTGTCCCCATATGTGTTTGTATTGTTTGCCCATTTTCTGCACATGAATTTTTCGGAGGCTCTTTCACCGGCCTTCCCACTTCGCGTAGCGCCTTGTGGTATCGCCCGGTGACGTTTCTGTCTCCTACTTCATCCATGTGCAGATTCCCTGTCCCTGTTGTCTAAAAGATAAAAAAGGGTGTCATGGGTTAGTTCATTTGGATTCCATATATCCGATGTTGATTAGTAACTTTTTAAATTCCAAGGAAATAGACTTTATTTGGAAGATTCTAAAATCTCCATTTAGAGTTTTTATCAGTCCCACTCTTGAGGGGTCGAGAGATGGGACCGGATCATCGGCCCGCGCACAGGCTGGTACCTGCCCCTAATAGGCCGTAAACCGAGATCCTCTCCCATCTCCCGCTCCCTCTTTTGTGGCGATTAAATTTTATCTAAATTGTACGGGACAGATTATTTGCGTATAACTCTAACCTGTCCGCATTCCCTCATGATTTCCATTATCAAATTTATTATGTCAAATAAAATTTTCCTATTAAATTTCCCGTCCAAAAAGAGTAGTCTGTTTCTCTGGAACTTTTCTATATTAGAGAGTGCTTTTATTAATTTGTCTCTTTCCTTCTTTTTATTTTTACATTCAATGATTACATGTTGCTTAGTAAAATCACTGAGTTTACATAAGGGACATTTTGGAATTGTTTTTATCATCCCTTTTCTCTTTGCCACTTCTCCTGTAAGCCAAACATTATGTAAATATTTAAAAATTTTACTTTGTATTTTTAGTGATTTAATACTCAACCAATTTAGCCATGTTTTTTCCCGTACTACTCCCCAATTTTCCCTCTCTACTTTGCATCTTGTATTCTTTGTATATTTATCCCTTATTACTTTATATGTATCCTTTTCCCCTACACTCATATTTCTTTATCGTCTCTATATTTAAAAACCAAATCTTTTGTATATTTAAATTTCTTTTCTACTAATAACTTTTTAATCAAAGAATTATTTCTAAATATATACACTCTATTTCTATTTGTAAACCCAAACCAATATATGTATAGCGCTTCCCATGGCGTATTCGGGGTCGCTTTTATTTTTTTAAAACGATTTATTATATTTGCTTCTTGTATCCATTTTAAGTTTGGTAATGCTAACCCTCCCCTTTTATTTTCTCTATATAAAGTATTTTTCTCAATATAATGTAATTTGTATCCCCATATATATTTTATTATTTCATTATCCATCCTATCTAATTTTTGACTTTTAATATCTAGGGATTTCATAATATAATTCATACTGGAATAAAAATAAGTTTTTGCAACTTGTGTACGCTCCATAATACATAGTGGCGTTTGTGCCCAGATTGCCAAGGTTTTGTTGACTTTATCCTTAATATTTTTTTGGTTTTCTATTTCTTCATTTTTCCCAAAGAATATCCCTAGGGCTTTGACTTTTTCTTTTATTAGGTTAGGGGGGAGCCCTGGGTGGTTCCCTCTCCAGTTTCCTGTTTGTAATATTTCTGTTTTCTCATGATTTATTTTTGACCCAGACGCTTTACCGAAATTTTCATATTCTTTTTCAAGGTGCTTAAAAGAATTTTGGGTCCTTTATAAAGTTGGTGCAGTCATCGGCATGTTGGAGCATTTTAAATTCTTCTTTCAAATTTGGGATCGTAATTCCCTTAATTAGTTTGTTAGCTCTTATCTTCATACTTAGTATCTCAATTGCTATTACGTATAATAGCATTGACAGAGGACAGCCTTGTCGTACTGGTCTCTGTATTTCAAATTTTTCCGTGGTACCCCATTTACCTGTACCCTTGCAGTTATATCTCTGTACAGGATTTCAGTCTTCGGAAATTGCTTCCGAAACCAAATTTTTCTAGTACATTTTGTACATAGTTATGTTCAATTCTGTCAAAAGCTTTTTCTTGATCAAGAAGTACCAAGGCACCTCTTTGTCCTGATTCCTTTATATATTCTATTACTGTTCTTATATTTAAAATGTTGTTTTGTATGTCGTTCCCTTTTGTACCACAAGTTTGATTTTTATTTATTATAGATCCCATACATTGTTTGATTCTATTTGCCAGTATTTTACTCAAAATTTTGTAATCATTATTTAGGAGGGAGATGGGCCTCGAGTTTTTTAAATCTTTTTTGTCTCCTTTCCCTTTATAAATTAATGATATTAAACCCTCCCTCATTGTATTTGCCATTTTATCATTTTTTAAAAGAATGTTTTTATACAAAGATTCTATGATCGGCGCTAACTCACGTTGGAATTTTCTATAAAATTTCCCCATGAGCCCATCTCTTCCTGGTGCTTTCCCTTTGGCTAGGGAGTTTATGGTAATTAAAATTTCTTCTGTAAATATGAAACCATCACATAAGTCCTTATGTTTTGATGTAATTTTCTCGCATTTAACATCTTTAAGATACATATTAATTTCATCACTATTTATGTTTTGTGTTTTGTATAAATCACTATAATATTCCTTTATTTTATCCATGATCTCTTGTTTTCCAGTCAATAGTCTATTCCCTTCTGCATTTAAAACCTGTACATTTTTTTCCTCCTCCTTCCTAAATTCTTCCCTTTTATATAGTCCCCTAGCTTTTTTGTATAAGTCCGACAATTTTCCAGCCCTGATTTCTCTGCCATTAATTTCTTCCTCTCTGATTTTTTCCAATTCATTTATTAATATTTTTTCCCTTTCTTGCCCATTATCTTCTTTTAATTCTCTATTTCTTCCTTATCTTTTTTTTTTTTGGTTTTCACTTTTCCTTTTGGAATATCTTATTGCTACAGTTTTTATGTCTCATTTTAGCCAATCCCATTCTTGCACTATATTTTTCTTTTCTGACAGTGGCACCTTGTTAATTAAAATCCTTATTTCCTTGTTAAATTCTTCATCTTCCAGTATTTCATTATTGAATTTCCAATTTCCGTTTCCCCATTTTATCTTATTTTTTGTTTTTATCTTCACTTCAATTAGTTTATGGTCGGAGATCTTTAGTTCAGTTATTTTTGCTTCTTCATAGATTCCTGTATCAAAAAAGGTTCCATAAAACTTATCTAATCTACTCGCTAAACCATTTTATATTCAAAGTATTCTGTTCGTAATAAATTTAGTTTTCTATATATATCATCAAGGTTATGTCTTTTAAAAAAAAATCCAATATACTTTGTCTAAATATTATATCGTTTGATAGTAATTCTCTCACGCTATCTATATCTAGACAGTTTCAATCTTTTGTAGAGGTCAGCTGGTGTTGTAATCTTGGTGGATTGGAATAGTTAGAGATTGAAAAGTTTCAATTGTTCGGGTTGATTAAGGCGGGAGATGTTGGGTTTGTAAGGTTAATTTTGGTTGGATGTTGGTCTGGTTAGTTTCAATCCTTTTGTTTTTATACAACAGTTATTATTATTATTTGGGGAATTGAAATAAGATGGATTGAGATGGTTCAATTGTTCGGGTTGATTAAGGCGGGATAAGTTGTGTTTATAAGGTCGAATTCGATTGGTTGTTGGACTATTCAGTTTCAATCTTTTATTTCTTTTTTTTTGTCTTGTCTGTGTGCTATTGAGTTTTTGTTGTAGGCATTTATTATATTTTAGTTGAATTAGTGTTGTAATTTGGTGGATTGGAGTGGATAGGGATGGATATGTTTCGATTGTTTGGGTTGAGTTAGGCGGGAGATGTTACGTTGGTAGGGTTAAATTTGATTGGTTGTTAGTCTGGTTAATTTCAATCCTTTAGTTTTGTAACATAGCTAGTTTAGCTATTTGGTGGATTTAAATAAGAGGGATTGAAGTGTTTCAATTGTTCGGGTTGTTTGAGGCCGGAGATGTTGTGTTTGTAAGGTCTAATTTGATTGGTTGCTGCTTTAGCAGTTTCAATCCTTTTCTTGTCTTGTTTTAACACGATTGAGTTCTTTGTAATAGGCTCCTATTTATATTTTAGTTGTACATTGTGTTTTTGAGTTTATATATATATATATATATATATATATATATATATATATATATATATAAAGATGTATAGATGTATTGGTTTTAAGTGCGAGTGTAGAATCTAGGTTCTTGTATGCGTTTTTATTTATACTTATATGTAAGGATGTATATAGGAAAATGTAGTTAGAATATGTGTAAGGAAGAAAATCTAGGTTCTTGTATTATAGTTAAAGTTTCAATCTTTTATGTATGTCAATCTGTGTTGTTATCCTGGTGGATTGGAATGGTCAGGGATTGAAATGTTTCGATTGTTTGGGTTGAGTCAGGTGGGAGAAGTTACTTTGTAGGGTTAAGTTTGATTGGTTGTTGGTCCGGTCAGTTTCAATCCTTTTTGTTTTGTAAGGCAGCTAGTTTTATTATTTGGTGGATTGAAAAGTTTCAATTGTTCGGGTTGATTAAGATGGGAGATGTTGCTTTTGTAAGGTCGATTTTGATTGGTTGCTTGATTGGTCAGTTTCAATCCTTTTCTTGTATCTTGTTTTACTCGTTTGAGTTTTGGTTATAGGCGCTTATCTCTTCTTAGTTTTAGATTGTGTTTTTGAATTTTTATATGTGTATACATATATGGAAGGATGTATATAGGTATAGATGGTTATGTGTGAGTGAAGAGATCTATGTTCATGTATAATAATTACTGTTTCAATCTTTTTAAGAGGGCGATTGGTGTTGTTATTTTGGAGGATTGGAATGGTTAGGGATTGAAATGTTTCAATTGTTCGGGTCGATTAAGGCGGGTGAGTTGTGTATGTAAGGTCGAATTTGATTGGTTGTTGGACTAGACAGTTTCAAACATTTTCTTGTGTCTTATCTTGCACGATTGAGTTCTTTGTTATTAGCACTTATTGCTTTTTGGTTGTACACTGTGTTTGGCACTTATTGCTTTTTGGTTGTACACTGTGTTTGGCACTTATTGCTATTTGGTTGTACATTGTGTTTGGCACTTATTGCTTTTTGGTTGTACAGTGTGTTTGGCACTTATTGCTTTTTGGTTGTACAGTGTGTTTGGCACTTATTGCTTTTTGGTTGTACATTGTGTTTGGCACTTATTGCTTTTTGGTTGTACAGTGTGTTTGGCACTTATTGCTTTTTGGTTGTACAGTGTGTTTGTGTGTTTATATATATACATATGTAAAGATGTATAGATGTATAGGTTTTCATGTGCGAGTGAAGAAGTCTAGGTTTTTGTATGATAATAACGGTTTCAGTCTTTTATATAGGTCAATTAGTGTTGTAATCTTGATGGATGGATTGGAATGGTTAGGTTTGGAAATGCTTCAGTTGTTTGGGTTAAGTCGGGCGAGAGATGTTGCATTTGTAGGGTTAGATTTGATTGGTTGTTGGTCTAGTTAGTTTCAATCCTTTCTATTTTGTAAAGCAGCTATTTTTACTATTTGGTGGATTAAAATAAGAGGGATTGAAATGTTTCAATTGTTCGGGCTGATTGAGGTGGGAGAAGTTGCTTTTGTAAGGTCTAATTTGATTGGTTGTTGGATTAGTCGATTTCAATCCTTTTTCTTGTGTCTTTTTTAACACGATTGAGTTCTTTGTTATAGGCGTTTATTACCGTTTACTTGTAGATTGATTTTATGAATTTTTATTTGTACATACATATATGTAAGGATGGGTATAGATGATTATGTGTGGGTGAAGAGATCAAGGTTCTTGTATAATAATAACATTTTCAATATTTTATAGAGATCAATTAGTGTTGCTATCTTGAGGGATTGGAATGGTTAGGGATTGAAGTGTTTCAATTGTTTGGGTTTAGTAGGCCGGTGATGTTACGTTTGTAAGGTTAAATTTGACTGGTTCTTGGTCTGGGTAGTTTCAATCCTTTTTGTTTTATACAACAGCTAGAATTAGTATTTGGGGATTGAAATAAGAGGGATTGAAATGTTTCAATTGTTTGGGGTGATTAAAGCGGGAGATGTTGTGTTTGTGAGGTCAGATTTGATTGGTTGTTGGATTTAGTCAGTTTCAATCCTTTCCTGTGTCTTGACTGTTTACGATTAAGTGTTTGTTCTTGTATGATCATAACGGTTTCAGTCTTTTATATAGGTTAATTAGTGTTGTAATCTTGATGGATTGGAATGGTTAGGTATGGAAATGTTTTCAATTGTTTGGGTTAAGTCGGGCGAGAGATGTTGCATTTATAGGGTTAGATTTGATTGGTGGTTGTTCTGGTTAGTTTCAATCCTTTCTGTTTTGTAAAGCAGCTATTTTTATTATTTGGTGGATTGAAATAAGAGGGATTGAAATGTTTCAATTGTTCGGGCTGATTGAGGCGGGAGAAGTTGCTTTTGTAAGGTAAAATTTGATTGGTTGTTGGATTAGTCGGTTTCAATCCTTTTCTTGTGTCTATTATGCACGATTGAGTTCTTTGTTATAGGCGCTTAAAGCGGGAGATGTGTTTGTGAGGTCAAATTTGATTGATTGTTGGATTTAGTCAGTTTCAATCCTTTTTTTGTGTCTTGACTGTTTACGATTAAATTCTTGTTGTAGGCGTATATTACTTTTTAGTTGCACTTTTATTTGTGAATTTATATTTGTTCCTATGTGTAACGAGATATATAGGAATATATAAATAATATATGTGTGAGTGAGGAAGTCTGTTTTATACAGCAGCTAGAATTACTATTTGGGGATTGAAGTAAGAGGGATTGAAATGTTTCAGTTGTTTGGGGTGATTAAAGCGTGAGATGTGTTTGTGGGGTCGAATTTGATTGGTTGTTGGATTTAGTCAGTTTCAATCCTTCCTTGTGTCTTAACTGTTTACGATTAAGTTTTTGTTATAAGCGCTTATTACATTTTAGTTGTACTTGTATTAATGAATTTATAGTTGTACCTATGTGTAAGGGGGTATATAAATAATATATGTGTGAGGAAATCTAGGTTCTTGTCTAATAATTGAAGTTTCAGTTTTTTTATATAGGTCGATCAGTGTTGTTATACTGGTGGGTTGGAATGGTTAGGGATTGAAATGTTTCAATTGTTTGGGTTAAGTAAGGCTGGAGAGGTTACATGATAGGGTTAAATTTGATTGATTGTTGGTCCGGTCAGTTTCAATCCTTTTTGTTTTGTGTACGGCTAGTTTGTTTTTTGTTGTTTTTTTTTGGAGGGTTGAA